>JANHGB010054166.1:0-12007 GCA_026283785.1 Coracopsis vasa
ATATCTAACCTGAACTTCCCCTGTTTCAGTTTGAACCCATCACCCCTTGTCCTATCACTACAGTCCCTGATGAAGAGGCCTTCTCTGCATCCTTGTAGCCCCCTTCAGACACTGGAAGCTGTTCTGAGGTCTCCACACAGCTTCTCTTCCCCAGGCTAAAAAGCCCCAATGTTCTCAGCCTGTCTTCGTACAGGAGGTGCTTCAGCTCCTGATCATCCTCGTGGCCTCCTCTGGACTTGCTCCAACAGCTCCATGTCCTCCTTATGTTGGGAACACCAGAACACACAGTGCTGCAAGTGGGGTCAGCTGTAAACTTGCCTAAAGGAAGGCCTTGTGTCACTTCATTTACTGAGGCTCTGTTGGATCATGCCCTGCCAATCACTTACTCAGTGCCTGTTTTTCTCTCCTTTAATCTTCCTTTGGAACGGAAAAAAAAAGCCCCTGAAAACACCACACAAGTAGAAGAAGTGAAAAGAGAGGAGGGATCAAAGTCTTTCCTGAGCGTTGTGTGTGTAGAACCACCTGCGGGGGCAGATTTGTCACGGTACATTTTGCAAAAATCATTAGCTTGTCATGGCAAAATGGGAAAAGTAATAAACCAGCAGTAAAACCAAGTTAAACTCTGAGCCTGGAGGATCAGCCTGTCTAAAATAGATGACACTTCTTTTAGGGGCCAGCTCTTACTTTCTGCAGTTCTGGGGACCTTTGCACTTTTCCTTTTAGCTCAGCCCTTTTCCAGGCCTCAACATCTCTGCAGTATTTTGTATTTGACACCTTGAAGAGCACTCATGATTACCCTTTCCCCTCTGGATGATCTTTTCTTTCATCCTGGTGATGTAGTGATGGCAGTACATGAAATTAAAGCTAATTCACCAGCCAAGTCCTTTCTGCTACTCTCAGCTTATATCCTCAGCTCCAAAGTACTTAAAAGTTCCAACAAGTTTTTAGGTAGGGAGCATTTGCGTGTTGGATTGCTGAGGCCTCTCATGTTGTATCATGTCTTCCTGAACTATGAGTCCTTATTTTGTGTTAGTGCATAATATATGCTTATTACTTCTTGTGAAACAAAGTCACATTACATGCCCAGTTGGCAATGCTCAACTCCTAATAACTCATCTGTGTTTGTATTCTGAACTAAATGACCTGAAAAATCGTAGGTTAAAATGGAAAGGAGAAGGAGGAGGGGAAAGACGCATTAGGAAGGAGAGAGGTTCAGGAATGCATTTAGAACTGAGAAATCTTAATTTTCCAGCCCATCTAAAACTGGAAAGCCATGGAAGGTGTAGGACTAGATGTTCATCTGGAGTAAACAGACATGGTTCACTGATTATAAGGAAGCTATACAAATTTCTATCTGCTGAGGATGCAGCTCACCATTTCTGAAAAGGCATTTAGAGACCAAAGGGGAGAGGAAGAGATCTGTTTGTTTCTGAGTTACTCCTCAGTGTGGTGCCTCTAGGACAGAGGCAACATGGAAGCAGCGGTTGCATTGGTGCCGCTTGCTCTACAATCTTTCCTGCTCCTCAGCCGAGGTCTCACATGCTCCGTCCTGGCTGGGATTCATTCCTTCCTGCAGCTTCTTAAAAAACATGGGAAAAGTGGCATTACATTGTACTCCAGGCATTTAGCTGTGGGAGCACTGGCTTAGGTAGTGCCATTACATGTTAGAGTTGCTCTTATATATCAATTGGTTTTGTTTGGGGCTTTTTAATTATGAACATTTCTATTGGTGAGAGAGCAGCAAGCAGGTAATGTGATGTGATAGCAGTGTTGGTAACACACTCAGGAGCCCACAGACGTTTACACACACAAAATTGATCATCTCCCTTTAAAACCAAATGTTTTTCTGGGATGTTTTGCTAACTTTTGCTCTGGGGCGAAGCTCCAGCATGTACTCTTGTAAGTGTCAGTTCCACATCCCTTGAAATTCAGTTGCAAAACTCTCCTTTGCTGCTCTGGTGCAATGGCATCTTTCCTATGCATTGCGCTCTGTGTGTGATATTACAGGCTGGGTGGTATTTGGAAATATAGTGTGGTTTTAATGTATTGGGGCCCTGATGTGTATTAAAAAAGCTTTTGGAAGATTTTAGGAACAACAGGATTTTTTCCACTGGCCTTTGGGGTTTTGTTAGTCCATGTAAAATAGTTTTCTTTGAACAAGTGACCTTTTCCTTGTGGCTCCTCCACGCAGTGGTGGCTGTCCTGCTAACACAGAGGTGAGATGAGCCCTCTTCACCTTCAGGCTGAGGAGGCTGCAGAGACCTGGGCTCACCAGGGACCCAAAAGCTGATTTAGAACAGGGGGGTGTGTGGGGAGGTGGTATACACATGCACACATGTACTTTAAGGCAACATTACCATGGAAGATGCCCTTTAGCACTGAGGGTCAGAATAAATTCAGCTATTTTGATTCAGGACCCTGAAGTTCTGAAGCAGACCCTTAACCGATGAAAACAGCACTTTGCTAAAAGCAGAGGATTAATGTTTGACATCCATGTTAGCTGTCATTTTTCTGTTCTAGCTTTATAATTTATGTTCTTTTCTCTATCAGGCCTGGCTTCAGTCCTCAGCAACCTACTGTCCATCTCCTACTCCTTGAGCTCTCTAATCTTAGCCCTCTGCCAATTTTTCAGTAAAGCCAGGACTGCTTCAGTTTGCAACTCAGCTCTGTTTTGGCTTCAGCATCTCCTGCCCTCTCAGTTTAGCACATGGACTTTTATTTTCATCTGTTCTTGGTCTCACTAGTGAAACAGTCTTGGTTGCTGTAATGGTCACTTGTGGTTGTGGTATGTGTCAGTCCAGCAGCCTTCTTAGTTAAAACCATAGCCTGCAATATATTACAGTTTTTCTCTGTGACAAATAAAGGATTTGGAGGCATGCCAAAAGCAAGCATGTCCCTACTGTTTAGTGTTTAAAGCAAAACTGAAGCGTGCTTTGTATCAGATTAATGCTCCATCCCTGGCAGTGTTCAAGGCCAGGTTGGACAGAGCCTTGAGCGACATGGACAAGTGCGAGGTGTCCCTGCTCATGGCAGGCAGTTGGAACTAGATGATCTGAAGGTCCTTTCTAACCCAAACCATTCTATGATTCTGTGATTCTATGAAATTAGCTTTTGCATTTATCTTTCAATTATACTGCCAGATTTTTCCTCCCTTCTTCACCCTTTCCATTTTCACAGTTCTGCTTTGGCTCAAGCCTCTATTCAAGTTCAAACTTCCCTTTTATTCAGTAGTGATCCTTAGGTGGCCATAAGCTGGAAAATGCTTGGCATTCTCTTAATTGTTAGTATTTCGGTTGTTAATATTCAATAGTAACTCATTATGCAAAGCTTGTATCATCCTGAAGAGCCCCAGCTTGAGTAGGGTCCAAAGCACCAGTGGTTTCTCCTGAGAATATAAAAATTTATGATATTTACTGTCAATAAACTTGTAAAATAAAATCCTATCAGCAAGGGGGCAGAAAAGCAGAAAATTGCAGACTAAGATGTGTGAAGAGTTTGCCAAATAGAAGGGTTAGTTAATTATTTACCTTGGATGGGTAGTAAAATCCACAGATAACAGCAATTGGGGTGACTCATTCTGCCTTTGCTTTGTTAACACTTCACAAGAATAATCTCTTTTTAATCGAAACTTGGCCACAAATAAACTGCTTCTATTAAGTTTCATGGAAAGGAGAGAAAGCAAAAAGCCATGAGCTCAGCTGTTTCTTCCAAGGAGGATGCCCGTTCCGTTCTTAAATCCTGAGATTTAATGGACATGATTCAGCTCTCCCTCCGCCTGTGAATGAGGACATTGCCCAGCCATCTCAGTAGCTGTAAAGCAGGAGGTGAGGCCTTGAAATGCTATCCACAGCCTCCCAGGAGATCAGGAGGTGATTTGGGTAATTGAGGGAAAAAGCATGATACTCGTCAAGGCGCTGGGCGACAAGATGATGCTTTTGTCCACTGCCATAAATCCCCCAGCCCTGGATTCTTACAACAGCAAAGGCTGCTTGTGACAAGATCCTGACATACAGCCACAATCCGTCTGTGGCTCCACATTTGCTGCAATGGGAATCCAAATTGTTTTTTGACAAATCCTTAGGAAGGCTGCCAGAAGCCTTCTGGCACACACTAACAACCAGTTTATGGCTCCGCACAAATATACCGACTTCTACCAGAGGTTAAATGTACTGCATTAGCAACTGTATTCTCTTCTATCCTCTGACAGGAAGAGAGATGTTTTGATGAATTAGTAATTCACTTGAGAGTAGTGTGAAAATATTGCAGACGTGACAGATGGCAAAAAGATAGCATAGCAGTGTTGCATTATTCCTATTGTGTCTTAATTTGTAACACCTTTGCTCATCACATATTAAAAGCAAAAGCAGTAGACCAATACTTGACATGGCTTTTTGTTGCAAATTTGGCAAATCCACAGTTTCTCACCTGTGGAATCCTTACCTTCATTTCCATACTAGAGATCACAATGTTGTCTTTCTGGAACAAGCAGTGAATGCAAGCCGGCTGTCACCTTCAGAGTGCCAGAAGAACCCGACTACCACTTGGTTTCTTCACACTCCATATAGCAGCTGAAACAAAAATGTAGGTGGTGGCTCATGAAGCCAGTTTGTCTCATAGCTCACGTTCAGAAAGGCTTTCTATGCATCTTTTGATGTGGAAGGTTTTGAAGGTGTGCTAGGGGCACAGGGAGTCACATAAACATGTGTTTTCATGCAGGATCCCACCACAGAAGAGTACTGAGTTGCAAGTCTCACTGCAAACAGCCTTAAGGGTAAGGAGCAGCGAGGTATCAAACTGGCCACAGTACAATGAGAAACAGAAGGGAGGCTGGGGCACTGCTCTTCATTCATGGTTGTGAAGCTGGATTAGACATCTAGCAGTTTCTCGTTCCTAAACTAACAGTTTCTATAAGCTATGTTACCATGCCTATCACATTACATTTCAAAATCTGTCATTCATTTTTGCCTTGTTCTTTGCACTTAACTTTGGGTTTGCCAAAGAAAACATTTTCTTTTCTCCCATCTACGGCAGTTTTTGCTCTCTTTGCTTTCCTTTTTGATTTTTTTTCTCTTTCCATTGTATGAGGCAATGCTAGGAGTCCTTTCCATGTGGAAAATAAATCCAAAAAAGGAAAAGAAAGCATGTTTTGGTACTTTGTGTTATGCAAACATGTTCTTGAGGACAAGCATATTTCATCTGTTAAGGAAGAGGATAACTCTTACACACTGCGACTTGCAAGCTGTTATGGGATGTTGGAACAAGCAGGTTTCAGACTGGTAAAATCATCCATGTGGAAAACCAGACTTTTAAGTGTTCCAAACAAGATACCTTTTCAAACCTCCCACCTGAAGACTTGTAAATAACCAGTAATTCTGTGATCACCACTTGTTTGGCTGAAGAAGAATGCAGCAACCTGTTGCCTTAAAGGGACATTGTGTCACAGAGGTGTTGCAGTTCCCCATGCCAAAGCCCATCAGTGCCCAAAGTCTGACTGAAATAATCCTCTACAATTTGAACTGCAGCTGCTTACCCAGAGACCAAAGAAGAGCCCCAGCACCAGTGGGAGTATCTGTAGCTGCTGAGCTAGTATCTGGGAAGCATCATTGCATAGAGGAGCTGCTGCATCGTCTGAAGCTGTGGCCCCTCAGGCTTTGGGCTTCATCAGGGCCCCAGTGAAGTGGGCTAAAGCACAGTTAGTGCGCAGAGAGACCTGCTGGGAAATGCCACATGCTGCAGGGTGCTGGGTGAGGGTCACCCACAACTACAGCAGCAAGACAGGACAGCCTCTGTTCTACTGCCACCTTGGTTACCTGAAGCTGTCAAGGAAAGGTGGTTTAGCTGAGCCTTGCAGCAAGTGGTGCAGAGGCAGTGTTGTGGTTTCTGTGCCGCATCGTCCTTTCTGAGTGCTTGGTGGTGGAAGAGGAGGAAGCTTTAGGGGCCTGGAGGAAAAGGAGATGTGAACTCATGTTGGCTTGGCAGTCAGAAAACCCCTGTGAGCTGTGGTGGGAAAAAGGAAGGTCTGCTTTAGAGTGCATTTGATGGGTCTGGGGAAAAGGAGATTGGTTAGCATTTGTGTTTCTTCTTTTTTGCTATTGTGAATGTGCCTTATCTTCTAAGAGGCTGCAGTGATAAGTACCTCCATTTGTGATGGGAGCTGATACTCTGAAGGTGTTTTTGTAATGGGGGGGGGGGGGTGGTGTTTCATGGTTTTCAGAGGAGAATGACCCTGTCTTGTTTTCTGTCTGGTGTTTCAGTGAAGGAGTGCTAGAGAATTAGTCAGACTCAATTCCTTAGGAAGAGATCTGCTTACACTGCTAACTGCAGGGGGCTGAGGTTATGTCTGCAGTCTTTTATGGGTCACTATGAGTTTGCTTTGCTCATGCCTACAGCTCAGTCTGAGCTGTCTCTGTAACACTGTACTGAGTTGGGCATCACAGTGTGTTAGCCCGAGTCTAGCACTGTGCTAAAGCAGCTATATAGCTTTTAGGGGACTTGGAACATGGAGAAAGCTTGCTCGTCTGTATCAGAGGAGTACCTGCTCAGAAAGGTACCTGAAGAAGCTCAAAACGAACCAGTTTAGCTACCAAGCACAGCCTAGCTGTTGCAGCATAGTAAATTGCCCAATTTGGAATGCTTGTGTGTGCAACAGCTTGTCAGCTCGTGGTATTCATGATCTAGTTCCTTTACTGCCAGCCTGGGGAGCAGCGAGTGTTTGTGTGTTATGTTCAAGGACCACATAATCTTTTCTGATGCTTTGTGACAGAGAAAAAGCATTTGGTCTGTACTACACTGCTCTCCACAGACATATGAGACAGGCATTTGAGGGGAATTCCAGTTATGTGGTGTTGGGCGTCTTTGAAAGGCTCATGGATTGCAGGATGTAAGGCCTTGCACTGCTCATCCACAGACTGTGGCTTTGGCCACGGTGTTGCCTCTGCCACTCTGAACCACTGTGAGATGCCCTTTTGTGCCTCTGTGCCTTGGTTTCACCTTCTTTGTCCATCCTCTGTACAGCTGCTCAGGGCAGAGACACTTACGTGTAACTACGTACAGGAATCAGGTCTTTACGGAATGCAGAGGAGCTGATTTTATACTACCATTGATAACAAACAGCACCACAATATAGCAACAAATTGATTTTTTTAATCATTACATCTTCTTCCCCTACTAAGGGATGGGACTATTCTGTCTGTTAACCTTTAAAGCTATGGCACTAATTTGCTTTATTGCTTAAAAAACAACGTGAATTTCCCTGAGGCTATTCCAGAAATTGCTTGCTTTGTTATCAAAGGATCAACAATTCAATGAAGACATCTGGGTTTTTTTACCCAAAGCTATTCTAAGAAAAGAATATTGAGTGTTGAGCTATTGAAGTAATTCAGAAAGTACTGCTGCTCCTGTCGCAAGCTGCTCACAGTGCTGTGCAACACTTGTATCATCTCAAAACGCTCACTCATCATAGAATCACAGGCGGGTTTGGGTTGGAAGGGACCTTAAAGCTCACCCAGTTCCAACCCCCTGCCACAGCCAGAGACACCTTCCACTAGAGCAGGTTGCTCCAAGCCCTGTCCATCCCTAGAATGATGTAAGTTGTTCCAGGCACCTCATACAAATCTTTGCACAGAGGCTTAAAGGTTTGTATTTAAATCTGTTGTGTTCTGTGCTATAAACTGAAGCCATCCCAAGAAAATTGTGCAGAGGGAGGTTTCCAGTGGAAGTACTGGGGCAGGTGTTCAGTTTAGCAACGGCAGAGTAATGCTGCCTGTAACTCTCCTCTTCCTAGGTTTTCATCACATAGATGAGAATGACTAACACCACAAGCATGAAACAAGGAATAATAAATACGTTTGTAGGCAGCTGGCTGATTTGTGGAGCTCACTGCTGCAATACTTGCTGCAGTTGGGAGCGTAGCAGGCATGAGTGATGGGGCAGCTCTTGAAGCGGGTAATAACAGCTTTCACCATGATAGTGGTCTTCAGAGCATGAAACTGCTGCAACTCCTCACTGGTAGGAATCGATCTTCCTTCAAAATACTTCTTCCAAACACTGTGTAACAACAGAAGAAGAAAGTACATAGAAGAAAACGTAATCTGAGCTGGGTTGGCTGCTTTTGTGCTCATGTACTTCTCATGCTTTGTGACTAGGTTTTTGCATTTACTTGCGTTTGACCTTCTATTAGTGCACCTTTGACTCTGAAGTGACGTTGTTTTCCAGATACAGCTTCAGGAGCTATGTTTTGGGTACAAGCTGTTCTTCCTGCCTTTGGATTTATGTTACACATAAGAGTTTTTCTGCCATGAAATACTGTCCTGGGTTCACTGAAGGCATGTTCAGTTTTTTGACGTGCTACTTTTAAGGTACCTTCTGTGATAGCCGCAGTCTGCAATTGTCACATGCTCAAGTCTACATTGGTTATGTTGCTCTTCCTCTTGTTCTCACTTGTTTTTATGATTTAATTGGATTTCAGCAATGACCATGACAGAAATGAAAAGAAAGATTCAGGCAGGAGAAAGCAAAGGATGTGAAAATGAAGCACAGGATAAAGGAAGTTTTTGTGAATTGAATGCCACGGAAGGTGAAGTCAGATGCAGGGAGCATCTGATTTCATCCTTCCTCTGCTTACTATACTTAATAAGTATATTATTATATACTTATATATATATTATACTTAATAAGTATAGTAATGACAATTGTCATTAACTCTGAAGCTATTTGACATGGCCCATTTTGTCTATTGTAACACCTCTGAGTGGTGTAAACTTCTTTGCCAGGGAAATGAGACTGTTGGAGACATGGCAGAATCACCCTCCCCGCTTGGACTTTGTGGCCAGAATAGTTTGTTTGGTCTGGACTGCTGAAGATTTAGATTAGGTGATAGGAAGGAGTTCTTTACTGTGAGGGTGCTGAGGTGCTGGCACAGGGTGCCCAGAGAAGCTGTGGCTGCCCCATCCCTGACAGTGTTCAAGGCCAGGTTGGACACACAGGCTTGGAGCAACCTGCTCTAGTGGAAGGTGTCCCCGCCTGTGGCAGGGGCTTGGAACTGGATGAACTTTAAGGTCCCTGCCAACACAAACCGGTCTATGATCTCATGCAGTGATTTTTGCTAGCAGGAAATTAAGCTAATGTGGTGGCTTCTTTTCAGGTTTAAGAACATTTTCCAGTTTGCAAGGGCTAATGATGACTGCAGGAGTGGAGAGCAGTGAGCAACAGAGCTGTGGTATATGTGAAAGCTGACCTTGTGCGCATTTAGATCACACTGAAATAAGTGTGAAGAGGGCCTGAAGTGCTGCCCAATTGCCTGCTCTGTGGTCACTGGAAACACCTACTTACGGGGTCAGGAAAGTGGAGTGACTGACCTCCTGATGGAACTTGATTGCGTCCTTACTGATGTTACTGTAAATCAGCAGAGAAGGAGATGACACGGGCAAAGGTAAAATGAAGCAAAGGAAAATTAATGCATCTTGTGGGGTTATGCAGGTGAGCAGCTAAAGCTGCAGCATAGGAAACATGCATATTAAAAGCATTAGTATTATCTGTCTCTGTGAGACAGGCAGTGTAGCAAATTAGGCACTGGTGCGTCACCCCTCACTGAAATCAAGCGAACATTTACCCTTGACTTGGCTCTGACATCGAATGTGTTCTTTTGACCTTTTCCTTCTGGTTTATGAGACTGGCCTGAAGCCCTGCTACAGGGCTTCCCATGGTGTGAATCCTTGCATTTGAAGTGTTAGCTGTTCCAGGGCATCCTTGTCTCCCCAAACAATTGAATGAAGATTTGCAATTGATTGTGCTATGGGAGCAATCCACCAACCTAATGCAAGAGGCCTAATGTGATATTCATGTTTCTGAGAGCCTGTTTTACATATGATTTTCAGAAGTCTATCACCTTCACTTAAATTCATGGAATATTTTGTTGTTTTAATTAAAAAAATAACTATTTTTTTTTGCAAGGCAATTTGTTAGAAGTACGAAGGACTTTACTGTGTCTTTAGATCAGGAATAGCCATTTCCATTTGTGACACTAATAACCTATCAGCTGAAGAAAAGGTTTACATTTTCATCAGAGGGGAAAGAAGTCAGATTCTCTGAGCTATTGGTTTTAGCTAAGATTGGTTTATGCCTGCTAGGAACCAATTCCTCAAAGAACTCTTTCCATATTTAGCAGATTTTATATATATTATCTTTTACATTTATAAACATGCAGGAATATGTATATTAATATTTTTCTGCATTTCAGTTACACTGGTACTGATCACTAATGCATCTGTGTTGGAAAGCAAACATTCTCCATCTTCTCTATGTATGATTTCAGCTATGAGAATAGAAAAGCATCTTTATTATGCCCCTTGCAGAGCTGTTTGCTTGGAGACCTAAGCTCTTTTTCTAATTCAGTATCTTTGCATCTTCTGGAACAAACAAAAGGGAAAAGAAAAAAACAGAGCATTACAGAACAGCAGTAGTTTCTTTAACTGGAAGCAATGTACAAATTGTTCCATCTGGTACATTGACACCGTTTATAGTTTATTGCTCATTTGGAAATGAGAGTCACGGTTCCCTTGTGCAAAATGCTCTCATCCTTCTTGACAAGGAAGCCCCGATCTCTCAGGGCTTGGGGGCAGTTCTGTGCAGGATCAGCTCCTGTGTGTCCCTTCCCTGCAGCCAGAAGAGAAGTGTATCAGGAACAGGGTGACACAATGTCCCCCCAAATTGTCAGGATGATCGAGTCAAGATTTTATGTAGATTGGGGATGATTTTTATGGGTTTTCCTCATTTAAGGGAGGGAATTTAATTGTTAACAAGTTTTTTAAATGAAAAGAAATATGAGTGTCACCCAGAATGACTTTTGGTGTTGAAGAAGTTGTTGAAACGGAAATGCCACTAATCTTAATTTAGGTTAACAAAACTCTTTATAGCATTATTTCAAGCGTGGTCTTCCAATTGGCACAAAACCTGTAATCACATCAGTGATGTATTTTTGAGAATCCTGTAAAGTCTTCCTTAGAGATCTCTATTCCAGTATTCCCAGTTAATAGTGAGTTACAGTAGTCAGCCCAGGAAGAGAAACAGGGGTTGTCTCACATGACAGAGGGTACATCAGTGGGCATCTGGGAAGCTGAAAACCTGGCTGCAGCTTTCTGAGAGACCTTTTAGGATGCTGATGCTGTGTGCCTCAAAACTGGCGGTGAGAGCACTGCTGGTCAGTGGCTTATACAAGGAACGAAAGCAGTTTGGTGAAGTGTGCTCAGACACAACTGTTTCACAGAGCTTCCACTCCTTTCCATGGTGCCCAGCTGAGGGATTTCAGGCACTGGTTTGTGACAGCTGTCAGTCAAACTCAGATGAATGTCAGTGGGTAAAATACCATCATATTTTGCTGCATGTGGCAGTACTGAATTGTGCCCAGCTATCATAAAAGACAGTGAATTTCAGGTATCTAGCAGCATCACAGCTTAGTTTTGTAAAGAAACACTTGTAGGGTGGTGTGTGGAGCTACCAAGACTCTTCAAGTTACTGCCTGTAGCTTCTGGAGCACTGCACAACTCGAATCATAATGGGCTTAATGTCTACGCAGGGGGAATCCCTCTCATACCCTGCTTGATGTTGTCCAAGCCAGTCTAACTGCTTCCAACCACTAACCCAGTCAGTTTCAAAGCACTAAAGAGACTGATAAAACGTTGGTTGGGTTAAATTTTGAGCCCTAAATTGCAGATTATCCAAATCATTAGGCCAGTACCATCCATGATCTTCTCTGATTGTGTGCGGCAAGTGGGTGCTTGACCCTCTTTGTCCATGCACCGGGCATGGTAAAGGCTGCATCAAAAGGAGTGTGGCCAGCAGTTTGAAGGAGGGGATCCTACCCATCTGCTGCACTCTGGGACAACCACCCCTGCAGTCCTGATCCAGCTCGGGGGCAACAGCACAAGAGGGACGTGGAGCTGCTGGAGTGAGTCCAGAGGAGGCCATGGAGATGCTGCGAGGGCTGGAGCAGCTCTGCTCTGGAGCCAGG
>JANHGB010054167.1:0-22558 GCA_026283785.1 Coracopsis vasa
GACAAATCTATACAATCAAGCTTCATCTTCCGTACAGTTTTTGTCCCACTTTACAACCCTGAAGCAGGACAGTCCAAAGGACTGAGCCCCTTGTGAGCAACTTTGTAAACAATTTTGTAACATCAAACTGGACAGCTCCTGTAGGTTATAAAAATGATGACATAATAGAATGATTCCAGGCCTGTGTTCCCTAACTCATACTTGCATTAGCTCTTGAAAAAGAAGAAAGCCTTGGTAGAAGAGCTTCAGCATGTCTTTAAATTAGACATACATATTTCTTTTCATAGTATTGGGTTTTTTTTTAAGAAGGAAATTATTCCTATATACATCATAGGTTTGCAAAAATACATTTTTATAGATGAACACTACTTTGGAGAGATTTCTTTTGAATCTCAAAGCACTCAATAAGATGTACTTTCTTACACAAGCAGTTTCATAACCATACACAGACTTTTTCACAAAGCTGCTTCTTTTCATGAATAGTTACCTGAATCTTACCTCCACTGGTCACTGCTGTCAAATGATATGAATTTGAAACCAATCTGACAAATAACCTCTCAGTAAGTTCAGTTCTTAACCAGGAAGATATTTCTCTACATTAGTCACAAAATCATTTTAAAGCCATTATTACCCTCCTAGTCTTGGCTAAAATAGGAATATCCCTCAGAATAAACTATTTGTGTGCATGTGCACTTTTCAAAGTATAAATAAAAACAGATTACAAGAAATGTGATCAATAATTAAGATTCACATTTCTGCATTTCTCCCACTTCAGTAAACATTTCAGTGAACAGAGCTGCAACATTTTTGCTTACGAAAAGAAAGATACACAGATGAACCACACATAGTGTCACTCTTGGACATATTTCTCCTTTAACAGTACATACTGTAATAACTGCACTTTAGTGTGTTATAGCTACCTTGTAAATGGCTGACAGGGAGGACTCATCAAAATCATATCAAAACATAATTCGTCGAATTCTTTCAGTGTTATGCCCTGAATAAGGAAAAAAATAGAAGAATGTTGAGTGTTGTACACCATATGAAACCCTCAAGTCATCTTTCAGAAGAAACTATTCCCCTTACTCCCATTATAGGCTTCATCAGCAAAAAACTACCTCATCTCCCATTTGACCTAATAATATAAATCTTTCCTACCTTAGCAAATCATACAATGCAAATATGCATTAATCGCTTTGATATGAACCAAAACCACTAAGGGTGTTAGCATCTATACATAAACTTGGTTTTTATATACCCATTCTTTCAGAAGAGGTGTGTAGTGATTCTTTCAGTAGATCACACCGAAATACTGACTAGTTATGTCTCCCCATCCCTCCTCCAAATAAAGTATCATTCTTCAGATATGAAGCCTTTGTACATCAAAACCAGTATTAATATATTCAAAACAGGTAAAAAAAAGTTAACACCTTCTCAAAAGACAAAATATGTGAACAGGAAAGAATCTCAAGTGTTAAACATCGTAATTTTTACAGGTCCAAACTGTGGGGTTTTAACTCTTAGGAGCTCATTACCCATGAATCCTGTAAAGTTTACTCCATTCTAGTTTTTTACCCAGCAAAAATCCCTCAAAGATACTATATGGCTAAAAGCTCTACTCTTAAAAAGTATGTCTGTTCACAGAAGAAAGGCTTGTGGCATGAATTAATTACACAGTTCTAAGTTTCTCTCGACTAAATTTTAACCAGTACTAGAAAGACAACATATTAAGGGGCCAAGGACAGAAGGATAATGATCAAGTAACTATGAGCTGGACAGAGAAATCACTGCCTTATATATTTTGAAGGGTATCTGTATAGCAAATGTAACATAACTGCCCACAAAGTAGAGAAAAGCTGCCCTTTTTTGTTTGCTTTTTTCAAATAAATTTAAAGATCTTACTGACTGTAACTTGAGCTTATCGACTGTAAGAAGACATGGTCAAGCATTCTTCTTTCCCCATATAAAACTAAACTGTCGTTTAGAGTGTTATTACTGAGTGCTGAATAAGCATTTAACCTTTAGCCAACCTATTTAAGTACTACATAAGCTGGTGTCTTAAATATCTTTGTCACGTTGTAAAACTCAAAGAAGATCAAGAAGTGTAAAATAATTTCTAACTAAACCTCCAGAAAAACACCATACCTAACTCGCTCCTCAACTATTAAAACAGAGTCCAATTTTACCTACAGTCTTCTTCAAATAATTTGGACAAGGGACTGAACTCCTAAAACATTTGATCTAATAAGCCTAAAAAAATATGCAAGACTGTCCCATCCAGTATATTTTCTTGTGTTCTACTGAGCTCAACTATAACTACAAAACAAAGCAACGCCTCCAAGTAATTTTATTAAATTCTTTCAAAATACATGAAAATATTTTCTTTTAATCTAAAAGTATGATTTTTGTCATTCCTGTATTGGTGATAGACATTCCTCTTGATATTCACATACACTTCCTTAATACAGCAGTCAAGACTTTCAGGAAAAGACTGCAGTGTGAGTATCCCTCTAACTTTGACAAAGAACCATGGAACAATAAATCAAAGTTATTGTAAAACTGATATATTCATAACAACATAAACTAAGTATTTATGTTTCTCTTATTACTGATAAGAACAAGGATGAGAACTTACTACTACAGATGCCAGACTAGAGTAAAAAGTACATTCACCACTTACCTCAATTGTCTTTGCCCATAACGGCGTGCTGGGAAAGTTGTACTTATATACTTCATTGGCAAGAGTGTTCACATCAACAGCAGCAACAACTTCTGCAGATGCACTGCTTTCTAAAATTAAAAAAAGAACTTGAAAACTGCAGCCCCTTTTTGCTATTCTTGGAAAAAATGCGTTTGCTCAGCTGCATTGCAGCTATGCTCAAAAATAAAAGGGAAGTTACATGGCCAAACTCTGCTGTGCTGCCTTTAATTATATGAAAAATATACTGTGTTTCTAATCATATGGCAAATACTTCCTCATATATCCAAAAATGGGAGCTAACTGCACCCTTTATAATTTCTAGATACAGTCATACATAAACCCCAAACAGGATGCATCTTTACAACTTTCCCTCCTGCACCCAGTTGGTCTCTGTGTCCATCAAGATCCTCAGCTATAGGAATACAGCCAACTTGCTAAGCCCCCCTGCCACTGCCTGAAGCCCTCCAGCCACTGACAACTTATAGAAACTGAATGTGTTATTTCAGCAGTATTCTACTTCTCACTGTGAAAAAAATGGCATCAATAAATATGTCTGAAGTACATCTACTCTTGCAATACAATTTTAAGAAATTGCCTGAAATCAACTGTGCTTATGTTCAAGTAAAACCTCAGGCCTTGAACACAACTATTGCCTCCTTCAAGTTCAAGGTAGCCAAAACACTAAATGCCTTGAAGGACATTTGGCAGCTCCTCTTCTCTAGATATCAAAGGAAGTATGTCTGGACACTTAGAGGCATAACTGAAAAGAACACAGTGTAACAAATCTACTGACTGATAAATCCTGAAAGAAAAATACACTAAAAAGAATGTAAACAAGTAATGGTTAATTTATAGAGTAACAGAACAATAGTTTCTGCAGAAGCTAAAGACATAAAAAGAACAGTGTTTAATCCACTGCTTATCATGTGGTTAGTAGCAATAAATAGTGTGACAATACCTTCACTGAGGCTTTTTATCCAGGAAGATAGGCTGTGATCACTGTTATAGCCACAGGCAGAAAACAGTGACTGTACTTCCTGATATACAAGACCAGTTTCAACCATCAGGAAATTTAGATTATGGTCACATTACAAAGCCACAGATGAAACTCAGGCGATTTATAAATTATGTTTGAAAACCGAAAGAAACAAGGCAAATAGCCATATGCCTTTGAGAAGTCTCACAACATGCTCAAGTAACACATTAACAAATGACCTCATGAGACATCTTATGAATTGCTGCTATTCAGCTAATTATTTACAGTTTGAGAGAATGAAAAAACAACTGTGATGTCACCAGTGGATTTAATTTTGAGTGATGCGGTTATCACCCATCTACTATCTGTCAGGTTTTCAAGTCCATCTTATTCAAACCAAGGTGAAAGAAATCAGGTTATTGCTAAGATTGTAGCACACATTTTAACAAAGACCAACCTGGTTCTCCTTAGTTTACTTGATGTAATAGAGGACAAAAAGAATAGCAGTTTCACAAGAAAAAGACTTACAGACAACCGGCTACTCAATAGGTTCAACATACAAATCATTGTTTGCAGTTACTGTCTTGACTTTTTGACCATAAATTCTAACTGAAGTATTAAACACAGGTGTATCCATGAGGACAAGAATGACACCTGAGATTACAGAACAGGTATATTAACACTGACACCTAGTGTGACGAGAACGTCACCTTAGCAGGTTGACTGTCTCAATTTACAAGCATATTCAAGAATCAACACCTTCATCTTCCTGAAACAAAGCTGTAGCACCTAATAGGAACAAACTTCAAGTACTGTTTAAGAGACTGCTTTTCTCGTTTATTCTTTCAATTCCTAAAACATGCAGTCCTGACAAGTTGATCCTTACTTCGTGTTCCAGGCATTCCAAAAGTAAAAACAAAAATAACGAACCTCAAATTATTATGTAAAATAACACATAGTTTAAAAATGACAATTGGAAAGGCAGGCAGTGTACTTTTTCTCGCAACTCAAGATTCAGATGCTCATCCTTTTTACTAACATCAATCCAACCTCTCCCTGCACATACAAACAACAAAAGAAATAAGTACTGGGGATTTGCATCAAGGGATTTCACTGGCCTCAAGGCCTGGAAGTACTGAAAGCGAGCATGTAGTTAACAGCCATTTACTGAATCCCTTGCAATACAATGCTCAGTCTAAACCACAGATGTTAACCAGCATGTAAAAGGGACAGGAACTTTTTCTGAACTATTCCATCCAACATCCTCTCTTCCCAATTCAAAGATCTGATAACTTTTTCAAAGCCTTTCACTCAAAAACTGTGGCTCACTTGGGAGTTCCTGTTACAGAACAGACTCCCTCTAACAGCTGATTAAGCTTATTTGTGCGGAAATACCCTGGAAACGCATGAAGGAGCTCGAGCAGACAAGCAGATCTCACACATCCAGCCTAACAAAGAAAAGCTTGTGTAAATTTCAAACAATGTTAAAATGAAACATTTTTAAAGAACTCCTTCTCCTAAAATTTACATAACTTTGATGTCAAACTGTGATATTTGATTTTGCTAAAGCAATTATCTCTATCACTTGAAAATGACTCTAGGAATGTATCATTAAAAAAAAAAAGACTAAAAAAACCTACAGAATCAAGACCATATTTAACTATCTCTACTGACAAAAGGCACAAAAGCAGCTAATAAATATGAAAATGCCCCTGAATTGCTGACTTAGTGAGGTTAAACCAACTCCCCAAAATCCACAGCCGAAGAAACAGACACAGCTCTGGAGACTTTTTTTTTTCCTCAGAAAAACTATGTCAATTTTTCAAAACAAAGCCTCTTAAGAGAATTACAACTCTGCACTACATTAACTGTGTTTAATTAAATTAAACAATTTAATGTTATGCAGACTAAGGAAAAACTAACACACATTTTTCTAAGTGAAACTAAGTAGCTGCTGGCATACTTGATTTACAATATTCCTCAACACCACCAAGACTTCACATTTCTGAATGAGATGTTGTAGCTCAAATGGAAGCTACAGACATGATGGGGAAGTTACTGAGGGAGGTGTCAGGACTTATTTTTAGGCAGACTAAACTGTAGTAACCTCTCTTGGCTGAAAGCAGGTGAACTCAAATTTGTATCGTCCTATTAACAAAGTATGATTCTCCACTTGAGGCTTAAAACCACTGGGATCCACAAAGAAACTCTTTCACTGTTATTTAAATCGCCTAAAGAGGCAGCAATAAAACTTTGGGTCCCAATTTTCTATTTTATTGTACACACAATGCTTATGAGCCATTTTATCTATGTAGCAGTCACTCAAGTGAAAGGGATGCTGCTGTAATGATTATAAGGTGTGGCATTTGAAACAAAGGAAAACAGGATACATCCATTAGCTTTCTGATTTGGAAAAAAAACCAAACGCAACTGGTCTCATCTTTAAATGCCAAAAATAAAATTTCTCACATTACAGTATCTTTTTCCACTTCAGAATCAATTCCTTTACTATGTGCTTCTGGCAGACCTGAAAATTAACATAGATCTGTTTATATTCACCATTGTACTTTTGTAATAGAATCATCAATGTCAGCACAGCACATGAAACACACAGTGTTACACCAAGGGCACAGCCTGGCAGATCTCAGCATATTGGAAAATCAGAACCAGAATCTTCTCTATCAGGTACATGGAAACAGATGGAAAAGGGAAGATTAGTCACATGTTTTGTTAGTCCTATTTCCTTTTAAAACAGAGCAAAGATTTTATTTCTGAGTTGTCAGCTCTAAGATGAAATGATTAGCCTGAACTGCCCATGGCTACAGCAAACACAACTATCACTGATAGTTGCTTCCTGCAAGACACTTACTGACTTTTTTCACTGCTCTATTTGTACAGGATTTGTTCATGGTCAGCTATATAAATGACATAAACTTACACGTCAGCACAACTGGCACCATCCTGCATTAAAGGTGTCTGGTTTTTAGAGAACAACTACAGGAAAACGAGTTTAGGTGTAAAAACCCGCTCAAAACAGCCATGTCTTTGTTTTGCATTGTGCCGAATCCCAAAGCTGCTTGATAGTTTTGTCTCCTTTGCCTCTCCTCCGAAGATAGCTATGCTCTGTGTAATTTCAAACACCAGTTTATTATGCTGTGCAATCCACAGAGATAATGAAATAAAATCAATAAACACAGATGACAGAGTACAAGAGACTCAAATTCTTACTCTGTAAAATTGAAATACAACAACTGCAGATGAAAAATGCCACAAACTTCATCACTGCAAAATCGCAGTATTTTTTAAAAGATGTCCTTTCATGTTTTATGCACGGAGACTTTTTTCAGTGACCTGGCAGATCACAAATGCTTGCGGCAAAGACCTGGAACCCATTTTTCATGGGAATACTGCCTAAATTAATAAGCCAGTTTAAGTTTGTTTTGGTTGGGAATGAGGTAGAGCAGGCTGTTTGTTTCATGGAAAGTTGCTAAGGAAATGAATTTGTAGCCATAGGCTTTCTAAAACTAAACCACTATATTTCATTGCAGAAACTCTGCACTTGATATATAAAGAATATTCACACATCCATATATATAAAGTATTGTATGTTTAGGCACATATGATCTAAACTTCAACCTTTATATTCTCGCAAACTTTAGGGCACAGGGTGGGAAGAAGGAAGAAATGCACTCCCATCTGCTTCAATCTTTCAAGAGTGTGAATATGAACAGACCAGCTGGCTTCTGATCTTAATCAAGCTCAACTTCCTAAATTATATCTTTTTACGTATCTAAAATTCAAAATTCTGCATATCTTGAATTATCTACAATTCAAATATCGACACAGAGCTAGACAATGTCCAAGATTTCTCTTCACTTCTGAACTGAAACCTAATTCAAGAACAGCCTTGTTTTCCCTGTCAAACAGAACCCGATTCAACTATGTACTAGTAACTTCTATGTACTGTTATTAAAGAAGTACTAATAAGAGAGTAAAAGCTGCCATGAATTTATTAAAATTAAATTATTTCTTACTGCAGGCAAGGACAATCTCTAAAACCAACCGCATACTACTTGGTGCCAAATGCATTCTACTGTAATGACAGCTGCAAAAACAATGAACATCTCATTCTGCAAGTGTAAGTACACATGCTATCCTAAATTAAGTTTATGAAAGATCACAGCCAAAAAGGGCTTCCAGGTAGAAAATACAGTGTCAGATTTCCTCGAAAACACCTATTTGCCAATTGAAAATACTGCCAATTTCACAGAAACTTAGAAAGTTGGACAAGCTCTGTTAAATACAATTGGCTATATGACACAGCCAGGAACCAAAACTGAGCCAGAACTTGCCAAAGCTGCAGAATGCCTTTTGTAGAACAAGTAGCTTTCCTGGGGTGCTTCCACTTAAGTATTCCATGCTCTCTCTTTTCTATATGTTCCTATTTTTCTTGACTACATAGATTCATTAGAAACCATACCAGGAAAATAAAGTATTATACATAATCTTCATCTCTCATGTACCTGCTTTATGAAAGCCCTGGCAAAATGGAAGGTTTTCTTTCAAGCTTCCTATTTATATGGGGAAAACAAAACAAAAAAAACAACCTTCTAATATTTCCATACTTTATTTAAATGGAAGATGCCAAACAATCTGCCATTTGCTAAATGATATTAAAAAAATATCTTTTTTTTAGACATTTCCAAACAGCATGGTTTCACATCCACATATAGGCCAAAAACATTTAAGAAACCCTATTATTACAGTAGTTATAGAAGAACATCGACTTTTTTTCTGTCCCATTTCCACATAAAAGCAAACACTTAAATCCCCCATGACTTCACTTTGTTCCTTTAGAAACTGTGTAAGAAAACTGAATCCAGATGTCTATGAGACTTAAAAAGTGAAAACAGCAGAAATTATCAAAATGCCTGACTAGATCAGCAATACTGAATGCAATACAATTTATCAAAATCAGTTTTGTATGAAGACTTGTCATTAAAAGCTTAATTTGGTGCAAACTACATGGAATCCTTTTATTCAAATGGCCTGATTATTAGTTTCAACACCACCCAAACCAAGATTTTTATCTAGAAGTGTACGGTTTGGAATTTTTCCAAGACAACACAATGCCTATGGTCTGAGTTCTCATATGCTTCCCGGAAAAATAAGCACCCAGATTTGAAAACAAGTTATACCAACTGTAATGTAAATAGCATTGTATCTATCCACTTTGCAAATTTCAATTGGTATTTAAGCATCTAGTACTATCTAGGGTTATTTACACAAATAACAATTTGTCTCTTCTTATACACAGTCCCTTCATCTGCTTTGGCTGGTGCTACTACAAAAGAATCTTAGTCTCACTATTCATACTTATTGTAATTTCTTCAGTCAAAAGTAAGCCCAGAAGAACAGAAATTACAACATGCACTAACACTGATGCAGTTGTGTTCAGCAAGTTCAGAAACAGTAAGCTTGGAAATAAATTTACCCTTTCAGGAAATAATACAAGGGTTCTGGTTAATTCCTTCACCCTACAAACTGCACAAAAGGTGATACGTGATCTCAAGCCTTCATGTGCACGGTAACTATACACTGGAACATCACTCAAGCAATGTATCTTTTAGATACAAGTTTACAGTATCTAATAATCTTCTAAGGCTGCATTCTTAATATTCCTATCCTTGTAAGTATTTGTCGTGCTGCAAATAACACCTTCTTAAGCGGCCATACACATGGTATCACATCTGACATTACAATTTGCTAACTATTGCAGCACATTACCAAACATCTATTACAATGTCAGGAACATAGCTAGATAATATTCAGTGAAGATTTGCCACATACATACCCACATACATCCTGTTTTGGCCAGGACAAACAGCTGAGTGAAGGACCAAAGTGTAGGCTAAGTTTCTGGAACCAGTCTACTTTCCATGAAAATATGGAAATTGCCAATAAAACGCAGATAGCTCCACATCACTTCAGAAACAAGACTACTAGAAAAGCAGAGTATTACCATTACAGCTATATATAGTATATATAATGTGTAACACACTCTTCTCATTCCACAAAAACTCCAAAATCTGCAGTTCTATACAAAGGTAAAGTTTGCTCTCAATATTCTGTCACCGTAAATAAGGAAAATGCATCCTTACAACAGGTGATTAGGATTATTTACAATAACAATGCTGGTACCTATTTTGGTATGTTGTGTATATTTATATATTATAAATATATAAAACATATACACATAAGTAAAAAATTGATAGTAGAAAAAATGCCTTGCTGCCAATTGTATGTTTTAAGTAAATAAACAATGCTAAATAGATTCTACTATGTAAGCATAACCTTTTAATATTACACAGTTCCCTAGAAAAAATAACAAAATAAGGTGAGTTTTCACCTGATGTTTTTATGCCAGTGCTCTCTTTTGTAGAGACTACCAGAAGGGCTGCTAATGCTTACGAAGGCTGAAGTATTTGTACGATTGTACTTACAGTTAAAATTATTGTGGTGATTCTCGTAAATTATACAAATGTGTGTTGAAACCTGGACTTCAAAGTAGCAAGGCCCAGGGTACTTTACAAAGGAAATCAATAGCCCTGGCTCAATTTTTTATATGATGAAGCTAGGTCACAGAGAGGCTACAGGACTTGCTGAAGGTTATCCAAGCCATGCTTTTAACAGTTCAGAAAACTGAGCTCCAGGGTTCCTTGTACCAAATCAAACACTCACGTAGCCACACGGTCTAGCATGAACTCTCTATACCAGTTCAAACTCCATATTCAGTTTCCCAATTTACAGAATGTTATACCAACCTCATACGGTCAGGCTCACACTGGATCACGTATCAGCTGTTTACTTAACTAAATATCATGAAAACCAGGCCCATGTGCATGTCTACCATATACCCTGGCTAATTTGATTACCATCCTGTACATCTCCATAATGCTAACCCTATTTGCAGAAGGAATATCCCAGTGTTGAGATGGAGCATGTACTAATGAACACAAACCCACACCCTTTCCCAGGAGCAGCTGGACCCCTGATTTCCATCCCAGTACGCACCTGAATACCTAAGGCCACCCAGCAGGTGACGAATGCTTTTGGGCACTGTTCAGTTTACAGCCACACACCCCTAACACAAACATATCACTAGCCAAAACCCAGTTACACATCCCCCTTATAGCTAGCCTCCAGACAGCCCCCGGCAGCAGGCCTGTGAGGCAGCACCAACCCCAAAGCCATCAGGTCACTTCCCTGCCCCTGCAATGGGAGCTTGTGCCCCCGGGCCCTAGGCCAGCCTCCCACCCTATAGCTTCCTTCCACACGGTGCTTGTGCAAGACGGCGGGGGAGAAGCGACACGCTGGCCTGGGGAAGAGGCTGCCGGCGGAGAGGGGACTTCCTAGCCACCCCATAGACAAGACGGCGCCCTCCAAAGCCTCGCCTCGGGGCGTGGGATCCCACCGAAAAGATAGCGGCGCTGCGGCGGCAACAACCACCGAGGGACGCGCTGGCGGCGGCCGGTCGCCGGTACCTTTCAAGGCCTGATGCATCCCCCCGATGCCGCTGTAAAGCTCCAGCACCCGCAGCGGCGCCATTCTCCGGCAACCGGAGCCCGCCGTGGCGCTCCCCGCGGTCTCCCGAAGCGCCGCCCGCCCGTTCCGCTGCTCTTTGGTTCCCACCTGCCTGCCTCCTACTCAGGGCCGACGGCATTCACCCACTGTGCGGCCTCGTAGCAGCGGCTTAATTCGGCTTTGCTAATTGCTCGTTAAACCCCAAAGTGGGTTTAGGCCCCGAGATTGGAGCTACCCCCTGGCATAGATGGCTCTGATGCCCCCTGAGGTGTCCGTGGGGTTGATACTGGTCAGCATCCTGGGACTGAGGGCTGAGGAGAAGGACCTGCTCCCTGCCATGAATCCTTTGGGGTCAAGGGCTCCTTTCAGATAGCAATGAAATTCCCAGTCCCACTGCCCTTCCTCAGGCACTGCATTACCAGTGGAGGCCAAGCCCAGTGGTCAGGGCAGCACCCGAAGGCAGGCTGGAGCCTGAAATAGATTGGTGTGGCTTCTACCTGGCCTGGACATATGAGAGAAGGGGGGACACAGGGCAGCAAAAGGGGCTTATCCCCTTGCGGGGCTGTGTATGCTGTCCAGCTGGTGCAAATGGTCCTCAGCAGTTTTATGTGTTTAATCATTTTGTGATTTCAGTGTGCAGTGATGTTTTTGAGAAGTCATTTCAAAGCCTGCACCACTGGTGGAACAGGAAGGAAGGAAGCAACTGATGAAACGGTTCTCATTTGCCCCAACACAACGAAATTGCTGTTGCTACATTGAAAAGGAAGAGACGACTCAGAAGACATTGTTGCCCATGGAAAGTTGTTTGGTTTTAAAACAAATGTTAGACAGATGCATTTGCATATATATATACAGTAACCAGAGTATCATGCACACTATTATGAGGGTTGCCCACCACATGCAAGTAGACACTCACCTATGTCTCAGTTTGCAGATTTAGATTGTGAAGTGAACATGAAACATTAAAAAAAAAAAAAAAGGAGAGAAAATAAAAAAACCCTGAACACGTTTCTGTAATTGTTTCTAGAATTAATCATATTTCTGTGGAGCCACTTAGAAACCCGTCAGAAATAAGGTGGATTTGAGAATTGTTTGTTTTTTCTTACAATCAGCCTCATACAGGCTGTCATAGTAGCTCCTACCTCTTACCTTTCAGTGGGGGAGAAAATTTTAAGGTGAAACTGGAGGGCAAAAAAGAGAGAAATCTGCTGCCTTTTAACACGCTTCTCCAGAATGTGGGATGCATCAACTGCAAAAAACAGTGGAATTAGAAATAAAATTGAAAAGTAAGAATATTGGTCCTTGCCAGCTTGTTCAAAACAGTTCTGTCATTCACCAGTGGATCCTCATCAGTCTGGAGCTGCTGCTTTATTTGTCAGTAAGTAGGTACTTACTTGAAGTAAGCAGGTGACTGAAAACAAGAGGTCCAAGGTCTACTGCTAGAATTTCTGAAAGGAGGTGCAGCAGCCAAGGTACCAGAGGAGAGCAACACGCATTGCAAACAGTGGTGGGGCAGGTTGCCTGCACAAATGGCTGATGGAGAGCTGAGAAAGGTGGGTGAACTAATGGCGTAACAAAACCAGTCATGTGCTAGGTGGAGGAAACAGTCATGGTCAAAGACACTGATGGCTCTGAAGAAGAGGGTTCAAGATGATGAAGGTGGCTACAAAGATCAAAGTTGTAGGTGAAGAAGATACACTTCAGTAGGGCCCCTTGAAAGTGTAGATGCAAAGTGAAGGGAAAGAAAAGGGCAGATTTTCAACTACTTAGGTTAGTAAAGTGATGAATGCGTTTGAGCTCCTTCATGACTATACAGCACAGCAATGCTAGATACTGTGACGAGTGGGAGCTGTAGGCAGCAGGGAGTAGTTCATTTTCTGGGAGCTGCTCAGTACCTGGCACAATTAAAGCTACAGAGGAGCAACACTTCCTTGTGTGAGACAAGAAGACATAGCTGAGCTCTGTTTTTCCTTCTTGTTTCCCTCCTTCCAAGGTTCACACTTGGGAAAGGTGGAGTGTGTGGAGAAAGTAGCAGAGGTATCTGTACCATACTGGTAGCAGTAGAACATTTCCTGCTCAGGGGAAATCCTCCACCTACCTTCTCAACCAGTAAACTGGAGAAGCTGATCAACACGCCTCCACACTGGCCACAATGAAATTCATAATCTAGGTTGGGATTTTATTGGCTGCTTTTTGCGAAGAATGGGAAAAAACAAAATTTCCCTAGTGTTCATTTTTAAACAACTGGCAGTATTCAGATTTATAATTCTGTATAACTGTGCCTGCCCTAACCTGGTTCTCATTATTAATTGCTGCAAAAAGGACCAAAATGAAAACTTTACAGTTACTTTTAGTGCTCTTCCCTTTCTAAATGTAAAGACAGCATAATATTAACAATCATATAATAGTATTAAAGCTATGCTGCTTGTTTCAGAGACGGGGGCAATGGCTGATAAGTGCTGAGATCCATGGCCAATGGCAACTTCTATCTTTCTTCTTACAGAGGATGAGCCCTGTGAAAGCGATTGTTCATACTTCACTCAGAAAACCTTGCTAACACTTGCTGTCACTGACACAGCGCAGCCTAAATTGTTGCTCACTCTTCGTCTTGTGACCCCAAAGCAGTCACGTCTGCAAGATTTCCCAACTGGATCTTCATGACTTGACTTAATGAAATTTGGATATTGTGACAGCTTCTTCTTTCTCTGCTCCATGCATATAGGATTAATAGGACTCCTGTAAATCTCAATGAATGTTTCATTTGAATAACAGAGGAGATTAATATAACAGAGTTGAATGTCCATCTCAGAACTCTTACATTTTTTAGGACAGATGTATGGGCTGTTTCATATCTGAGTTATGGCTCAACAGTATAGCTGGCTTTAAATAACTATTGATAGGCTTTACTAAAATGATCTTATTTTACTCTGAGTGAGAATATCTATAGAACTATGATAATGCATTGATGAAGCAGCTATTTTCTTGACTGCAATATATTTATAGTAAAAGATATTTTAAGCAAACTGATTATTTGACATTTTTAAAGCATGTGATATCCGCATGTTGAAAACTCCTGCCTCCTAGCAACTAGCAGCATTTCCTCACTGTAGAAGTTTCCAAACTTTGCCCACATCTCTGATGAGGGGTATGATACAGGTAATCATGCTAGATCTGAAGCTGTTGCCCTGGTAACTAATAAACACAGCCAGTGAAACAGCTACATGTGGTAAGAGGAACACTCAAACAAAACCACTGCAGTATTTTCTCTTCTTAAAATGCTTCAAGAGTGTTAAAAATGTTACAGTCATAAGTGCTGCCAAAAAAATCTCAGAAACATGCAAAAAACACTGCCTTAAGATTCTGCATTGTACTTGGCAACTGAAAGATAAAATTGCAAACTGTGACTGGACCATATACTCTTGTCCTCAAAGTGAGAAGAAAATATTTTCACTGTGGTATTTTGATAATTCACACCAGCAACAAATGCGTACAACAAACGTGCACAAAACATTTTATAGGCGTCTCAAGCCTTCTGGTGTTACACGTAACTCCTCTCCCTGCCCTCCCATTTGCAGCAGAGCAGAGACTAACATGGTCAGGAAGGCCTCTGCCTGCCCCGAGCTGTAAGCAGGAGGTTGCCAGTCTGCAGTGCATGTCACAGGGTTTTATTGATGCCACAATAATGCAGCAGTACAAATTGCTTGAAGTTTCCTTTGAATGTAACCCCTAAACATTAAGAGGGTAGGTAATGGCAGCTAGTAGACCTGTAGCTGTGAAGTGTTTGTGAGCATTTGCTCTATATTCAAAAAATAGAGATACACACCAGATGTTAAAAGTGCATTCACAGTGATCAGCCAAAACTTCCATTGAGGCAAATATAACTGGTGATGGATGAGCAATGCTTCTTGTTTGTGACTGTCCAATATAACCTACTAAACACCTAAGTGAGGATCAGGAAGAGTATTCAGATATCTCAGCTGTCTAAAAGGGAAGCTCATGTTCTGGGTCAGAAATCACTGTGGCTAGGAAAGAATGTGAGGCATGTAATGCAATCACTGAATTGAAAAAAAAATCACTGAGAATGTCTAGCATAAACT
This sequence comes from Coracopsis vasa, assembly GCA_026283785.1. NCBI lineage: Eukaryota > Metazoa > Chordata > Aves > Psittaciformes > Psittacidae > Coracopsis > Coracopsis vasa. The sequence continues at coordinate 15,359 of JANHGB010054167.1, forward strand.
GTTGTTTCCATAACCATTGGCCCAGTAGGCTACTAATAAAACTGAAAACCTCTTGCAGTTTATCAAAATTGTTCTGTACTAGATGTAATGTCTCAGGAGGGAATTTATCAGACTTGGTTTCTGCTGAAGTGATGCTCAGTAAAGGTAGCTGTTAGCCACAGACGTGGCATTTCTGGGAAGCCTGCTGGGCCATGCCAGTATGGCTACTAAAGCCTGCGATTTTCATTTATAACACCACACATCTGCAAGACTAGAAGCGAAACCCACATCAAACCAGGGTTGTTAGCCTCTCCCAACGCATTTCTAAGAACTCTGTACAGGGGAAATTTATCTAGCTGAAATTATTTGGAAGAGTCATCAGACACAAACATTTTCAACCTTTGTCTTTTCAAATACATTAATGTCTTCATCTGAGTATTTTATTTTCAGGTTCTGGAGCATGCATATACTCTATAGGGAATAAGGAACAAAAATACATTGCTTTTCTAATTAAATCTTCAGTGTTCTGGTTTAAATAAGTTTAAATCTAAATAAATCTGTCCTGTTTGTTATGTTTGGCTTGCAGCGGTGACCCTAGCTGGATGAGACACATATGTTTATATAATGTTCTGACTTTCTTGTTGCACTTAAGCATTCCAGTGCTTCACCAAAAAAAAAAAAAAAAAGGTAAAAAAAGGCTAGTAACAATAAAATAAAATAAAATAAAATAAAATAAAATAAAATAAAATAAAATAAAATAAAAAGTAAAACCTTCACTGGACTGACAAGAGAGACTCTGAGCTCTATAAGGCCCGCTGCAGTCAGTCAGAAGATTACTGTTGCAATGAATGTGTTTTGAATCAGACCCCTGAGGGTCACAGGAGATGGGTGACAGCAGGCACAGAGCCAGGTGTTCCTGAATAGGGGATCAGATCAAGCCGCTCCGGCAGGATGAGGTAATGGCGTGGGGGATCTCAGCTCACTTGCAGGGGCAGGAGGAAACAGCATGGTGCCTGCTGCTCTCTCGAAGGGAGGGAGAAAGAGAGAAAGGAGAGAAAAAGAGTGCAGATGGTGAGCCTGGATGTGCCTCTTACCTTTTTGCTGAAGGCAGGAACTTTCACCTGCAGCATCCCTGTATGATTTGCACAGTCTATAGTGTGCAAACCAAAAAAGACTTGTAGATAAATGTTGGTATTGCTCATGCTCCTTGCTCACAAGGCCATCCAGTATTACCTAAAGATTTTTGTACACCACAGACTTGTCTTGTAAGGAGTCCAGCCCTTGCCCAATCTTTGGTTGTTTGGTTTTTTTTTCACTCAGTCCCATGTGATGAGTTTAATCTTTGACTAAGCTGGTAGTTAGCACAGGAAATGAGATCTCTTATGCTGAACACCATGGTGGTAGGATTTCAGTAGCAGGGTGTTTCCTCCAGAGAGAAAGAAATCTTTAATGCATCTGCTGCAGAGCTGTAACTCTGGACTTGCTGAACTATCTTGAAATGAGATAAACCACAAGTGCACACCATAAGTACCACAAAATCTGTCCAAGTAGCTGAGCACTTGGTGCCTAGGCAGCACAGATGTGTCTCCCACCCTGGCTATATCGCTGCCACTTTGCAAATGAGTTACTGTAAAGCCAATATACAGCTATTTGATATCACTTTTGAACTGCAGTTACAGAAGTGATTGCACTGTAAATATTCTCTTTCTCACTTTGAACGTGTCTACAGATGTCTGTCAAACACACCAATATGGTGGCTTGGACATAGCTCTTTTCTACCAGAAAGTATCTTGGAAAATAGTCTATAGAAAAGCAGATTTGAAGAAGTCATGAGATTTTGTAAGGATAAACTGAAATGAAGAATAAATTGAGAAGAAAAGAAAACCAAACCCACAGCTAAAATATTGAAGTGTCATTTTTGGCTGCTAGATCTTTGGGGGTCCCTTCCCACAATTATGTATTGCCTCAACTAAGAACAAAAAGCTTTGGGTTTTTCTAAAGTTGAAACAAGATTTTTAGAAAAAGGGCCATGAATGTAAAACATTGTTTTTGCTGAGATAGTCTGGAGAGAGAAGCCTCTATAATTCTAACCTAAATGGGTCAAGAAAGCCTAAAATAGTTCTTCCTGAAGAAGAGAAATCTTCTTGCACAAGACGTACGCCAGTATGGACTGGCAGTGTCAGTATTCAGCTCTAGGGAGTTGGGCTGATTTAAGACTCTAGCAAATATGTTTCACATAATTCAAAAGAGAAATACAATGGGAAAATGTTGGAACTGTCTATCAGGAATGCTGCATGTCAGATAAGTCCCTCAGGATGACTTCATCACAGTTACAGTGCCAAGTCAGATGTAGCACTCATCTCCTATTGGTATAGAACACAGTTATTCAAAACTGAACATAATTAAACTCAAGTAATTAACTAACTTAATTGTGCATAATTCCTATTGTCATTTCCAGCCCGAGCATCATTTATATTGTTATAGTAGTATCATTCTATAATAATACTATTGTATTACTAGTATTATATTAGTATTATATATAATACTAATTATAGTCCTTCATCAGCAGGATATATCTCAAGATTTCCCATGATACCACAGAAGGTGATTATTTTCGGAATACAACTGCAGGACAGTGGCATTACCGTATTCAGGGTATCCCATGCCTCTGTCCTTGAAAGGTCCTGACATCTGACCTGCATGGTGTTTCATCCTGGTGTGCTTCAGACTTACATAACAGGCTTGGTAACTTCCACATCATGGAGTTTATGGGAAATGCCTGATCCATGTCAAATAAGCAGCCACAAACATTGGCAAAAGTCTAAGTCGGCACTCTAAAGCATCTACAAAGCTCCTGCATATTTGCTAGGTCCTTCCTCCTGTCATCCCACACAAGCTCTCTCCCCTCCAATGACCAAATTCTTAAGGAAAATTTTAGGTAGGTAGTGAATTTCTCTTTGTAATTGGAAGCAGGACACCTTTCCACCTGAAAAAATACAGATGCCTCCACTCTTCCAGATATTTGCTCTTTTCCTTCTCCAGCCATATGCACCATCTGCTCTACACATATTTAATAAATTTTACATTCATTCCCTGTAGCCACAATATTTTGTGTATACTATCAGCTTAAATCTGGATCGTCTTCCCTCCTCAGTCCCAACTGGATTAATTAGGCATAGAGCTGAACATTGAAAATTAGGGTAGAAAAAAATCAGGCATAGAGCTGGCATGTAAAAACAGCTTATCTTTTAGAAACTTGGTCTTCTCAGCTTTGGGGTGTGTGCAGTACCACCTCCTCCCTTTGTAAGGAGCCAACTAATCTCAGAATGGCTAACACAATGTACGCTCAGTTTATGAGTCTCATTGGAACCAAGGAGTTGGCACAAGAACTTGGACTGAGGAATCCACTAAAAACTTGGCCCTTGAGGAGCTCGTACTATTCTGCTTGTCCTGGGCATCTCAAAGGAAGAATGGAACAATTGCTGCATGCAATTAATGACTCCATTGGTGTGTCGTGCCTCTTCCTCAGAAAGGACTTCATCATTTCCTGGTATATCATGGCAAGAAAACATTATGCTATTTATGCTTTGTGTATGTGATGGAACTGGGGGAGAGAGAAGAATGAAATCATTTCTCAGATTTAATTGTTTTTTGGCTAGAGTAGCTCTTTAAAGAGTTTGCCTTGAAAAATGCCAGCCAAAAAGAAGTAGTAAGTGTCTAACTGACAGGGTTTATTAATGACATACTAGAATCACTTCTTTTAGCTTTTTCCAAAAGAGAGAATGAATGGATGGACCTCAAATTTAAAACAGTGATCCCAGACTAAAAGAAGCCCTGCACACTACACAACATTTTACACAGATCCTGCAGAGAGATTCAGCTGACTATGAAAAAAATGTGGTATTTAAGTTAAATGGTCTTACTAAAGTGCCTGTTGTGATCCTTGAATAGTTTCTTGGTCTTCAGCAAAATACAAATTTCATGAAACAAGGAGAGCTAAAATTTCAAAATATCTACTTTTAGGCACCAAGATCAACACTGAGGGACTGTGTATTCTGGAAATTAGTTTTGCTTAAAGAGTTTCAGGTTGAGCATCGAGCCTCAAACCATGACAAACCTGTTGCCAGTTTGGAAAACCTTGTGCTTTATGTCCCAGTCATTGCTAAATGTATTGCTGACATCAGCAGTCAGTGCTATTGCTATTAAGTTAGACAGAATATACAGGCTGTCATAATTATTTTGTTGTTGTTTAATGGGTGTATTAAACAAACTGCAATACCTATGATAGAGCTGAAAAACTTATCTTCCCTGTGTTGCTAGAACTATGCATGGTGTTTGAGACAACCATGGGACTCAGGGCAGAGGGCTGTACTGGCTTTGAAAATGAGTACCTGATTTGGTACAGAAACGTCCTGTTTTGATACAAAAAACTTCCTATCTTGGCAGTTAGAAGCCATAGGAGAGGGAAACTTTATGCACGACAATAATAATTTCTGGAAATGTAAGTCATGCAACTGGGTGGCATGACTCATGTTCAAAACACTTCCCTAGTGATGAAACCCCTGCCAGTTTCATAAAGTTAATTTTACATTGAAATATAATATTGCCAATATTATATTTCCAAGAGAGACTTGGCTTGTTTAATAATATAACCAAGAGAGACTTGGTTATTTTTGAGTATAGAGCCTAGTAATTTCCTTGTAAAAATCAGCAGCCAGTCACTCCAGTTTGATGTGCTTTGCAATACTGGCAACAACTGTGGGCAACATCATTTTAAAAATACATTTTGTAAAAGAATTTGCCAGTTTCTTTCTTAAGACCATAATTAGTCAGAGAAGTTACAAGAGAAGACTGCAATGCCTCCACATTTAGATGTTCTGCAGCCCGGTGATATTCAAAAACCTAAATCAGCTTCTCTCAGGCAGTATGCAGGGAGATGTATTCTCAGGGTTCAGGAAAATCAGCTCTTCCTTGGACGCACTGGCCTTTCTTGGGGGCCCCTCAATTACACTTGGCTCCCAGCTAAAGAGAGGGACTGGCCCCAGCTGAAGTTTTAGAGCTAGAATCCATTTTTTGGAAACAGGAACCTTTCTGTTTTCAAAACCATAGCAGTCTTAGTCTTTTCATATCACAGCTGAAGGAGGAAGTGCTCTTTCACAATAAAAGTGACAGCACTCACTCAAGTGATAGGCCACAGCACTTGCTGTGGCTGTGCATTATGGAGAGTCCCTATTCAGTCAGCTGTAGGATATCAAGAGTCTTTCATACCCTCATGCTAAAGTAGGTCCGTTTTGCCTGGAGTTTGTTCAGTATTCATGGAGCAGGGGAAGTGTGAAGGAATGTGTCTGTGGCCCCATGCATGCCAGGGCTTAAGGTTGCTGTATGGTATTGACAACAAAAGTGATTGCATTTGCATCACAGAATGTTTTTCATGGGTATTTAATATTTATGGGTCATTTGACACCTCCTGGAAGCAGAAACTTTAGTAAAAGTGCATAAATCTGATTAATGAAAGCACTCACATCTGCTTAGTCAAGGTCTATAGTCAGTGGAAAGCCCATTCAATATTTGGACTAAATTTCTCTTACTGTTTCTTACTGTTTAAATGAAATGGCAATTAAAAAAAAAAAAAGAATGACAATTTTTTTAATGGATGTTTTCAGACCAACAGGTATTTGTGCAAGAAAATCTGACTGTCATAAAGACCTTTTCATTTTTACTGTAACAGATTCGCAGTATAAAGCCATTCAGGCACCCATACCCTCTCCCTGTGCACACACATTTTTCCTTTTAATGAAAGTTACACAACAACCCAATTTTTTTGCTACACTTCTAGGGCTTGATTCCATATGTCATTCTTGGCAGTGAACCAATGCATCAATTCTGTGGTAAAGAAAAGCCAAAAAATGCCGAGATCAGTTTTGCAGTGTGAGCTGAAAGGCTCACAATAAAAATACCTATTTCTTTTTTCAAGAGTGCCATTGGCTTACCTCTGAGCTACCTCTGTTAGAGGTAAGTGACACTGCAAGCTGACCAGGCAGCTGACTGGAATTGCAAGTGAAGGCATCACAGTAAAAAAACCACAAGTGACACATAAGAGTTGATGAATAATCCCCAACATGGTGTTTAGTGATGCTGTCTCCTTCGTGAAAGACGTGGTCAAGATCCTGACCAGCCACGGTCTCTGAGAGTCCCATAGCACTGAGACAGAGTTTTTCCTGACAAGTACTGTGGAGATCTTTTTGCATTTGAAGAGACCAGTTTTTGTTCCCCTTTGGGGTTTCGGATGCAAATGTGCGTTGAATTTATTAGAGCCTTACAAGAAACTTAGAGCTTTCTCCATTTATGCATCTGCGTAAGTGCCAACCAGCAAAAGGCACTTAAAGTTTTATTGTAGTCCTGACAGCTGACAATATCTTAACATTTCTAGAAAAATTTCATAGTGAGAAACAGCAATGAGGCAGGTGGCCAAGAGTACATATGGCAGCAGTGACATAAACATATGGAAACTACATTTGAAACATGGGGGTGTGGTGTCATATTTATTTGCTAAAACAAACACTTCCTTGTATATTAGGGGCAACGCAGTTTTTGAATGAAGGCTGATTGTTGCATGTGTGTGCCATTAAAGGTTATGTGGAGTATAAGTAAGTTGTGCTCCATTAGGAAAAACAGATTGGATACAGCACACCTTTAAAAAAACAACAGTCTGCTACAACTATCAGTACTTCTGAGTAAAATATCTTTACTCTGTGTGGTTGTTGGTTATGTAGTGGTTTACTTTTTCGCCTGCTCATAGTACTGCTCATGGCAGTACTTCTCTGCCAGGGCTCACAAAAGCTTACAGCTCAAACTTGATGGCTTAAATAAAGAGCTAGGAGAGGGCCAGACAGCAAAACAGAACTGATGGATGGGACAAAGCAGTTGACGTCGCCTACCTCGACTTGTGCAAAGCGTTCGACACTGTCCCACACAACATCCTTGTCTCTAAACTTAAACACATAAATTTGAAGGATGGACTACTCGGTGGATAAAGAACTGGCTGGATGGCCACACGCAAAGAGTTGTGGTCAATATGGTCAATGTCCAAAATGGAGACTGGCAACAAGTGGTGTCCCTCAGGGGTCAGTGTTGGGACCAATCCTGTTCAACATCTTTGTCAGTGACATGGACAGTGGGATTGAGTGCGCCCTCAGCAAGTTTGCCAATGACACCAAGCTG
>JANHGB010054167.1:25386-35622 GCA_026283785.1 Coracopsis vasa
GGAGGGTGGGACTGCAGGAGTTGGCTTTCCTCGCACAAAGGAATCCCGTCGGTTCTCACGCAAATCCTCCTTGTTTTCTTTAGAGGGATGCTGCGGTCTGCAGGGAGGGCAGGGAAACTATTGTCTTGCTTTATCCAAGTCTAGCCTGTTTTACAAAAAGCGCTCCGATGTGGAATCGCTTTCCGATCCAATAAAAATGAAAGGGGGGCCATCTGCTCGCTTGGCTGAAGGGTATTAATGGTTTCTATGGGATTCACCGTGGAATGCAGATACAGGCATTATGGCAAGTGTGGTGGCAGCAGATTGAAATAATAGATCCCTTTGTGTTGGAGGGGAGGGTGCAGTGGGCTGAATTCTTACTACATGTGTAATGGTGTGAGCATATTTCTAGCTGAAAGTGCCCATCGTGTATGGTCCAGTTTTTACATAAACCAGAGCTCCCTTTTAATGAATCACTTTGGTCAGTGCATGACTGGACAGCAGTTCCAAATTTAAGTTTTTTCGTATGGGTGTTGCCTGCTGACGTGCCACAGACAATTTGTTCCTTGGGGTGAGGTCGCAGCAGGCAAGCCTGCCTCCTATGGATGTCCCTTAAGAACACAGAATTCATCCTCTGTAAAAGATGTTAACATAAGAAACAAGTTACCTTGAGTGTTTCTCATCTGTAGGATGTTATGGTGTTACCCAGATAAACTAAAACCTATGTGACAGCCAGAACCAACTGTGCAAACAGTATTCAAAAAGTGTTAAGCTCAGGATTTCACATATGCAAAAACAGCTTTCAACTTGGATTAAGACTTGTTTGGAGTAGGAGGTATTTTGGAATGTGCTTTCTCAAAACAAAGTCTTTTCCCAAGAACTGCTGGTGTGAAACGGTGCTGGTAGCATTCCTTCTGGCTGGAAGTGATTGCCGTTATCTCCAGACAGCTGGACATGGGCTGACTTCATCACAAAAGTCTTCTTAGGCGTTAGTGATGTCACCATTTAGGAAATCATCACTTGATCGTTACTTGATTGTCTGTGTTTCCCTGGCTAAGGCTCTTGACTACAGTATATTTATAGTCTCTGAAGGAGAGCAGGTGTCTTGGTGAGGTAATATGTGGAAACCAGGAGACCTGCTCCCATTTGGAGTCTAGGAATTCAGAGTCTGTTCTTGGGGGACAGAAGCTTAAAACAAAGCAGTTTAACATGCTCTGGTTTTTTGACTGCTAAGCCAACAGAGTGTCCCATGCAGAAGCACTTAAGCTTTAAAGAACCTAATCTGTTCTGATTTCTTGCTGAATTCAGTTGAATAGTCCTTTGGGTTAAGGTTGGCTTTTAAATGATCTTTCCTACTTAACTGGTGTACTTCAAGGCATGTCTACCTCAATTTCAAACAATCAGTTAAATTTCGTGAAGGCTCCAGGCTTTTAAGTGAACTTGGCTTTGTGTATATTCCACATTCATTATCCAGCTCCTCTCTGTGCTGTGGAAAAATCATTCAGGAGCTGAGCCTCTAGCAAATCTGTGTGTGCAGTACAATCAGAACTGGATCCACTTAACCTGGTGAGGTGTAGCTTATGCATAAGAATTGTAAATCATTGTCTGTAGGAACACTACACTAAATCTATTCATGACATAACTGGTGCATTCAAGTGTGTTTGATTTGAACAACAGTATATTTAATCTTTCTTTATAATGAAAGGATAGGCTTATCATCTATTTCAGCATAAGTATTACTGTCCTGCAAGTGAAATTAAATTCAGAGGACACGGAAGTTGAAACATCCTTTACTTTCCATCCTACAAAATCTCAGTTGTAAAAAATAAATAAATATAGAAAAGCACAGCTTTTTATTAAACAATTATATTCTTGATTCTTGCACTGGAAAGTTGTATACATTAATCTGGAACACTTCAGCAAATACTTTATTGTTCTGGTGTAGCATCAAATTGACTTGATGGAGCAGTTGTATAGTTCAATATTCTAAAAGAAAGCAACCGAACATTTGAACTTAAACTTTATATTTCTAAAAGCTGCCTGCTTTAGAGACTGTTCAACTCATATGTACTGTGAATTTTAACTTATTCTCCTGAGCAAAGATATGGGTTTATTCATATGCTGAGGGCTGTACTATGTAAAATAAAGCTAAAGGCTCAGTGAGATCTTCTCTTTGGGACAAAATAAGCATCACAGTTACTGAGAAAGTTGTTTACTGCAGCTTTGCCAGTTACTCTGGCAGCAAGGAATAGATCCTGAACCTAGGACAAGACTAACAGGTCTGCTCCTGGCTAACACCAGGTTTTACTGAAGTAACCATGGATGCTCAATCCTGCAAACTATGTGTCTGGCATTAAAGAATCTCCTAGGATGAAGTAAATGCTTTGTCCAGTTGCATGTATGGATGCCTTACACTTGGTTTGCTCAGGCTACAGGTAGCTTATTAATTTGTGTTTCTTTGTACATCTAGGAAGTACAGATGCATTGACTCTTTACTCTGTAACCTAATAATAAGGTATATAGTAAAATACATACCATATAGTCTAAATGTCTTCAATTTAAGATGCTTTCAATTTACTATAAGCTCCTAAAAATCCTTTATCTGTGTTGGGCCATAGCCATGTAATTTCCTTCCAAAGTGATCTCCAGTTTCTTTGGGGTAGGAGAACAAATGAATGAAGGAATTCCCTGAATTGAGAAAACAGAGCCAATACGAACAGTGTGGGTGTGACACTGGAAATGATAGGGAAGTTCTGGGGTGTTTTGCTGGATAAAGAAAATGGAAGAATTCTTCTGGAGCAATAACCTTACCCCAGAGTAAGAGGGATTCAAGGAATGGCTTTGTAAGTGTCCAAAGAAAACACTCCTTATTTCAGAAGTGCCATAAAAATGAGAACTGCTGATTAGGAATGCTTATGTATTGGGCTGTCCAAAATAGCTTTAAAGCAAGCTGTGAAACCCTGATATATTAACATGTGAATATAAGCAGGAAGCTGTGTATTTAACTAGTATGAAACTAACAGTTTTCCCCTTTTCAAGCTAATTGTCCTGCGTGTTTAAGATGTAAGAAGTTACCAATCAATGTTTAGTCTTAAGTTATGTTTTTGTTCTAATTCAAGCAGCTCCCGTGTAACATTCATGACATATTTTCTGTTGAGCCTTAAATGAATTTTTGCTGTTGATTAAGACTATCTCCATCCAGCCAGAGGTGGAGTCTTTGGCAGCTACAGAGAGGGTGTAGGCAGTGATGACTAACTTGATCTGCGTTTATGGTCATACCTTCCTTTTTTCAAGGGACATCTGTCAAACCACTTGGAACCACAGTAAATGCTTGCAGTTCCTATATGTGCCTCACTAGCTTTGTAAGTCTGTGGACCCAAAGGGCTCTGTAGTTGATCACCAAGGAGTCCGTAAGAAATGAAGCCCTCTGATAGGCGTGTAGGCACATGGGTTGTAATTTAAGCCCCCAAAGGAAAAAATGGAGTTTTTCAAGTTGCAAGAATAACTCTTTTTCAGTTAGTCAAGTTAAAAGAGCTTATAGCTGGCTTCTGACCCAAGTACCTGCTTCAACTTCAGGCAGGACTTACACCCACCACAATCTGTATGCTCTTGATCATGCTCAGCAATACACTTCATATTCTGTATAGTTCCTGAAATCACAACAAAGGTGCACATAGTGGCCTCTGAGGCTAGGGTAGGAGGTAGAAAAAAGGTTTTTCACAGTTCTTGATTTCATATTGTCTCGCCAAAAAGCTCAGGTGTAGCATCAGTCTGTATGCTACTGAGCCTGCTGTAAAAGACTTCTCTACATTAGTTTTGTAAGATTGCTAATTGTTCTTCTCTCTGGTCAGGATGTTGACAATGCCTCTCTGGCACGTCTTGACCTTGAGCGCAAAGTTGAGTCCCTGCAAGAGGAGATTGTCTTCTTGAAGAAGCTTCATGATGAGGTAAGCTGAATAAAAAGGTCTGTGATTAGATACTGACAGCCTAGTGAGCAAGTAAGCTCTTCACTAGTTCTGGCCCAGAGTCTCAATCTGTGTACGTTCCATATGCTGTCATGTAGTAACACTGAGTGTCTGCTTCTCTCTAAGGAAATCCGAGAACTGCAGGCCCAACTCCAGGAACAGCACATCCAAATTGATATGGATGTTTCTAAGCCTGATCTTACTGCTGCCCTGCGTGACGTTCGCCAACAGTATGAAAGCGTTGCTGCTAAGAATCTTCAGGAAGCTGAAGAGTGGTACAAGTCCAAAGTAAGTAAAATCTGTTCAGATGCATCAGGCACTCTAACTGTACAGAAGAGCTTTGCTGTAGCTCAGGGGGACTAGGTGTTCCTTCTGTGTCTCTACTCGACGTGAACGCAGCCATGGCACAGAAGTCTTCTTTAAACTCCTAGTCTAGGAAGAGTGCAACTGAAAACATTTTGTCCTATAGAAGTACAGCATCAGAGTAATGGGTCTGTACTCGGAGTCTGTCCTATATTGAATGAAATACTAGAGAAAGGAGTGAATGAATGGGTGAAAAAATGATGAAACGATGGGTAATATACAGGGCAGGGAAACAAATATGAAAGGTTTAATGACAAATTCCAATGTAACAATTAGGAATTTTAAGAGTAATGCTAATGTTTAAATGTTTTGGGTGTTAAGGCTTGTAGTGGCTTCAGTTGTTGGCTTCAAATGCTGTGTTCAGAAAAAGCCTGTTATACCATTTATGTTGAAGGGTTATGCTAACCAAGCTGGGGATTTCCACAGTTTGCAGATCTCTCCGAAGCTGCTAATAGGAACAACGATGCCCTGCGCCAGGCCAAACAAGAAGCTAATGAATACCGCAGACAGATTCAGTCTCTCACCTGCGAAGTTGATGCTCTTAAGGGAAGCGTAAGTAGAAGACAGGAGTGGCTGGGACACTCTCCCCTTTGCAGCTTTATCACTGCAGTTTAATTGTTGATACAAATGTGAATGCAGCTGATCGCCCATACAATACAGCTGCATATTAGTACTTTTCAAAAGGATGCTGTGAGCTCAGTTTGCCCTACTGTGCTCTGGTTAGATTGATATACCCAACTAGTCTTAAGGTATAAATGACAAGTTAATTCTTTTGCTACAATATTCACTGTTTATGTAACGCTTTCTGGAAGTGTTTATGGCTTGTCTGTCAGGTACAGCTGAAGCTATAAAAAAGGCTGGAGGAGCAGTGGAGAGGAGGCACAAATATTGTGGCTGCTAGAACCTGTCTGACTTAAAGGGTAGCTTGAAGTGGATTAAAGTGTGTAGTAAACCTGCAAATCCCCTCACTGAGGGCTACCTGCATGCTGAATTGTAGTGCATGTGTTGGGCTTACTGTAGGAGATTGATTTGCCACCTGGTAGGACAAATACATGGCACACCTCAGATCAAGTAGCAGAATAACCCTCCTTGACTTTGCAAGAGGAAGACAAGGAGATGAGAAACTTGGAACATGTCTGGGCACTTTCAGAAAGAATACTAACATAACTCAACTTTGTTTTTAAATAAAAGAATTTAAAGGTCTTGAGAGTGGGGAAGAGTGGCTGAGCTGCAGCAGGGCTTGACTTCGTTATTCTCTTCCAGAATGAATCCCTGGAGCGCCAAATGCATGAAATGGAGGAGAATTTTGCTGTTGAAGCTGCTAACTACCAAGACACTATTGGCCGTCTGCAGGATGAGATTCAGAACATGAAGGAAGAAATGGCTCGCCATCTCCGCGAGTACCAGGACCTGCTGAATGTAAAGATGGCTCTTGATATTGAGATTGCCACCTACAGAAAACTGCTGGAGGGTGAAGAGAGCAGGTAAACATCACATGCAGGCACTTTTCTAAATAGCAATCACTAGAAGATGCTCTAGTGTCTGACTAGACACACTGTGTCTGACTGTATCCATTTCTTCTCTGTTTTTCTTCAGGATTAACATGCCTATTCCAACCTTTGCTTCTTTGAACCTGAGAGGTAAGCTGTTTTATCATTAGCAGAAGAGCCCTGGACAATTTCCTTCAGTATTTGAGCTTGTATAAGTGCAGTTGTGTGTGATTGTTTCTTAGATATAACTACATTATTTTCCATTACTTAAGCTTGGGTGGGAGGAGCAGCTTTGTTCCTGGGCAGAGATATTTTTAAATACCAGTGCATAGTGGGCGATTGGTTTAGAGGCCTGCTGAAAGTGCTTTAAGGGGAACAGACAGAAAATGGAGAAGATTAGTTTATTATTCAGAGCAGGAGACTTCCTCATATATAAGTTAGGATTCTGAAAGTAGACAACTAACATGTGTTACTCTTCATTTCTTTGAGGAACGACTTCATCTAGACTATGACTAATAATGCATTCTGTTCTGCAGAAACTAACATTGAGTCTCAGCCAATGGTTGACACTCACTCAAAGAGGACACTTCTAATTAAGACTGTCGAAACCAGAGATGGACAGGTTGGTGGCAACTTTATTTCTATCACAGCTGGTTTTACCTTATACTCTTATATGAAATTCTCTTTAAATTTGTTTACTGGTCAGTGCAGCCTCTATAAGGTAGTAGGTATTGAGTAGAACAGCATCTGTCAGTCTGAGCTGCATGACTGAACATACAAATATAGCAAATGGCTTTTGTGGAAACAGTTGCAAAATTCATCTGATAGTGAAACCTTAAGTGGCTGATAGTTACCTGTGTAGTGCCTACTTACCTTCAGCTGAGTTAGCAAGTTCTCAAAAGATCTCTTGCATCACCTGAGGAAAACGTGGTAATAAAGTGGTACCTGTTTGGGACAAGAAACTGCTTTCATACCAAGTCAAAGCTTAAACGGTTTGTGCACGCTGTTTGCCAGCTAGAATTTCTCATCTAGAAGTGAGAGTTGATACCCATTTGTTCACACTTCTGTGGTACCAGGTGTTTGAATTCTAGCTGTAGAAAACCCAACAATCTTCCTACTAAAACTTAATGCAAGCATCTCTATTTATCAACAGGTTATTAATGAGACTTCCCAGCATCATGATGACTTGGAGTAAAGCTGAAGTGAAGATGCGTACTTACAAATGCAGGAGAAATTCTTACCAGCAAGATTTAAAAAGTCCATGTCTTAAAGGAAGAAACAGCTTTCAAGTGCCTTTCTGCAGTTTTTCCATGAGCGCAAGATTATTATGCTAGGAAATAGGTCTTAGATCTTGCAAACTGACTCTCCCTGAAAGATTAGAGTTTACAATGGAGTCTAGTTTACAAATAGCAATATCTTGTGCTGCAATACTGTTTTTAAGTATCTGAATTCAATAAAACTGCTTTTTCCAGCACAGTATGAGCAACCTGTCGCTACTTCAATAAATCTTTGGAAAATGGCTATTGATGTGTTCTAATTTGTTAACTTCATGACTTTCTGGAAAGCCATAACATCGTAATGCTGGAATTACTATACGGTTGACATCTAGTACTGGTTGTGTGGATTGCTGTTTTTTTCAGTTTAACTAGATAAACTGTCTTACTCATTTACTGCTTAGGTTTTGGAACCAACTAAAATGGACTATAACTGGCAGATGCATAATGTATTATGATATTTCTTATCACTTGAATAAAATCTGATACTTCAAGCTAATAAAAATTAATCTTGCTTTCATATACTAGTTAATCCACTTACTAAGAGCTTAGAATGCCCGAAGTACCTTAAGACTCAGCTCTATAAAACATAGTACTTAAGTGGCTGTGAAATAGTTCATGCAAGCCCTTATCTGCAAAAGCAGCTTTCATAAGTTAACAGCTGACTTCATTTTCCAGGAAAGACTGGTTCCCAAAGGCTTGTCTGTATCACAGAGGTTAAGTGAAGGCCTCAGCTGAAGTGAGGGTTAGATGTAGAGAAAATGAATGTATAGAGAGAATAACTTGCCTTAGTGCTGATTCATTCCAGGATTTAAACCCCTTTAAGTGGAGCTCTCCTTTCCAGTAGAACCACTGTGCTTTGTGTTTTCTACTGAACATCAGCCTAACTGCAGAAGAAGGGGGAAGAAAAAACTCCTGCTTGGCCTGCCATAGTTCTTCTAGGAGGCAGAAGTGAAAGGTTGAAGTCCTTTGTGAACACTTAGAAACTTTCTTCTGCAGAATAAGGTATTTCTCAAATTAACACAGTCAAAACCTCAGCACAGCTCTTGCCCCACAGAAGTTGCTACTCTGTTCTGCATTGTTCCTTCTGCAAAGCCTGCTTCTAGTAAGCTTTCATTCAGACACAATTTTTGTGCAGTAAGTTCAAACTGGAGTTGTTTAGCAAGCATGAATTGCATTCAATCTTTATTCAAGGTAATGGTAATAGTGCCATATACAGACATTGTCACAAGCACTCAGGAATGGATCTGTAAGAAAAACTACTTGTTTTTCTTATAGATAAGTTACTGTTATCCTCATCTGATAGGGATGGAAACCCCTGCATTTTTCGTCCTTAACTAAGCTTTTCCGTTTACTCCAGCGCATGAGTAACCAGATGCAGTGCAGGCCCTGGAGTTAAGGGGGCAGTAGACTCCACTTTTTGCATCCCGGTTTTCTGCCGTGCCAGGTGAGGAGGTCTGCAGGGAGGATGCTGAAGAGAAAGGCGAGCAGTGCCTGGGGTGTGCTGCAGCCCTCTTGCGGCTCAGACACATGGGTGTCCCACAGCCTGCATGTAGGGGCTTAGGCGTGACTGAGGTTTTCATCTTTGATTCTCCCAGGGAGAAGTGCTGAAGCTGTTCTTCACTGCAGAAAAGCACCTCATTTTTCAAACAAGGCATGGCGATGCTGCTCCTACCCTGTTTTTCTCTAGTAAGTGTTCATAGAGGACTTCAGCCTCTCACTTCCACCTCCCAGCAAGTCAGAGGGAAGTTTCCTCTTCCCCATTACACTGCACTTGGGCTGATGTTCAGCAAAGCATACAAATCTATTCGGCTGGAATATGTGCCTCTCCAGCTTGGTGCTTTAGGTGCTCCCCTGAGAGAAAAGTCCTGAACTGGTCCTGTTTGTTCTGGTGACTCTTTCACGCAGAAAGGCCAGAAGTGACTCCAAGGAGAGTGCCCAGGCCCAAGCCTCAGGCACTGCTTGCTGCAAAGCAGAGCAGATTCAACCTGGTCTACAATGTGGTGAGACAGTCATGTTAAAAAGTGAGAGTGAACCCAGCCTCCTTCCTGCTGGGGAGGTTACAGACACCAGGTTTTCTACCACCTATTGACATGCAGAATGATAAAAAAGCAGAAGGAAGCTTGCACGGGAGATGCTTTCTGTGATAGTGACAGCTCTAGGCATGTGCAATAGCTAAGTTTGAACACTTAATAGGCTCGAGTGTGTACCTTTCAGGATAAGAGTGAGATAAGGTGCTGATGTCCTACCTACTGCAGACTGCTGAAGTCTTTTTCTGGACCTGGGCACTGAAAAGGTCGGGCCAGTGCTAAGTGTCATTTCTTGCAGCTGAAGCAGTGTGTGAGCCCTGGACGGTGGCACCTGGCAGTGGGTGGGCAGGGAGAGTCAGATCAGGAGGCAGTGGGACCGTCCATGGCTCTGGGCAGACACCCGCGGCACAGCGTGCTGCCTGAAATGCACACTGACTGCTGGAGGTTACCTCAAGTGGGACAGTGTTTCAGGTATTGCTTCTCCCTCTGCTGCCAGCTATTTGGCTCACTGCTTTCTGTTGCCTTTGATTGCTTCACCCAGTAGATGAAAGAAGTGACTGTACCAAGCACTGACAGTGCAGCAAAGGAGTTATTTCTGGATCTTCTGTGTTTGGGGTTACCCAGAGCAGAGAGAAGCATGTGGCAGAGCTTTCATTGCTGGGAATAAATACAAGAATAAATAAAAATAAATCAAAATAAAACCTAGTTGCCAAGGGAATAGGAAGATTCCAGGAAACCTCCAAAGCCTGTGCTCTGTGCGAGTGTGACAGTACCCTCATGGTGGAAAGGAGAACAGATGGTGACTGTGACTACTTCTCACTGTTTGATCTAGGCACAGCAGCCTTGTGCTCATATAAAATCACTGAAAACTGCTTAGTGCTGAGCCAGCAGCTGACCTCAGAACTGCTGTTCTATGGGGCAGCCCCCAGAGTGGCTGGGCACTTGTCCTACCCTCCAGTGAGCACTGTGAAGCTGCTCCTGTGAGCTTACAGAGCAACTACCACCGAATGTGTGAGCTGTACTCACAGTAAATATTATTAATCCTCCAGATAATTGAGTCCTCATATTTAGTTTATTTTGGTTTATGGAGCCAGAAGCTTCCCTTCCCTTCCCTTCCCTTCCCTTCCCTTCCCTT
>JANHGB010054167.1:35627-68954 GCA_026283785.1 Coracopsis vasa
CTCCCCCATCCTCTCCTCTCCAATAATTCTGCAAAATATGGAAACTGTTAGCAGAGACTCCATGTTCCAAGCCCCTGGGAACAAGTGGCTAATGCATTTCTTCTGCCATCCAGTTTCACTGCTTCAGTGTACAGCAAGTGTACTTTTCCCTCCTTCTGCTGTCTTTCTTCTCTACCTTCTGTTTCTTCCTTCTTCCCTTCCCTTCCCTTAAGTTGAGCAAATAGCAGCAAGACTGCTCTGAGGTTCTGAAAACTTGTTTTACATGTGAGGTTTAAAGAGATCAGGACACTTCAGGTGAGGCCTGATGGCAGTATGGTGGAAAGCTGTCCATCAGCAGTAGTGGAAGGGTGGTGGCATCGCTGTGCTGCATGCAGCAGGGTGCTGCCCCACACACTGTCAGGTGCCTGGGTGCTTCATGCGAAGCCATGAAAGCACTCAAGGAACAGAGACCTTCAGAAAACCGCTTATAGAGAACTGCTTATCCCAGCCGGGTGTGAAACCTCCAAATGGAGGCTGGGCCAATCCCACCATGCCAGCTGGCTGTGATGACAGCACTTACAGGGCTCATGCTAAAAGTCTTATTTGCAGGTGTAAAAGTGGGTAACTAAGCACTTTGGGACTGGCCTGTTCTCCATTAGTCAATTAAAACATATCCTGTAGACTCTCAATCACCTTTACAGCATGAAGAAACTTGTGCCTGACATCTCTGTCATAGGGCTGCTGGTGGCAGTCACCAAGGACCCATGTGGTTGTGGAGATCGTGTCCTGCTGGGCTGGGGTTCACCTGCTCCTGGCCGGGACTTGCTTACACCAAATGGTGGAATGGGAGCTGCCCAGCGCATATGAATTCCCACATTTGGAGATGATGAGCAGCTGAGTGTCTGGATAGAGAATCCCACTGGTGCCCTAACAGGAGGTAAGTAGTGGAGATTTTAACTGCAAATCTTTCCACAGGGAAGGGAAAGGAAGCCTGGATATTACTGAAAATTTAAAGTCATTTGCATACAATAAACTGCTCTAAGAGATGTTTGCCTGAGTGGAGCCACGCATGCAGCATTAGGAAGTGCCAAAAATAAAATCACATCTTCAATTGTCACTTGGTCCCTTTGTGCTCATGCATAATGCTACGGAATTCAGCTGCAAGTTCATGCAGTGCACATCCCCGACAGCGCTTCAGGAATCACCGCTGCTCACTGCTAAAGCATTTTCAGCCCTCCTGTCTCTGTGTTCCCATAGTTTATTTATCTGCTTTAAACAGTCTAAATGTTTAATTTCCTCTGGGCTATCCTCTGCTGTTCTTCAAGGCTCTTCACAGCACCCTTGGGGTATTATCAGCCCTGTTTTACACAAGCGGTCAGGCTCGCAAGTGGAAGCTGAACTTAGGGGTCTGATGTGAGGTTGGTTAGCACTTTTAAGGCACTTACTGATTTCAGGTCCAGGTACTTTCCCAGTCTGGATCTGAGACCAAGTTCTCAGAAAATTAAGCTCAGACATTGAGGGGTACCAATGCAAAGCATGGTTCGACTGAAATTCCCAGCCTTGGCCAGGAAGCAGGAAAAAAATCCAATACCTCCTCTCCAACCTTAACCACAGGACCCTTCTCCCTCAAGAGCATCCTTCATTCGACAGTTCCCTTCTGCTGCAATAAGGGCAGCAGTGCTCTTGCCAACAGGTCCCCTCACAACCCAGCACAAGGTCATTCCTGAGGCTCATGTACTGGCTGGAGGTAAAAGCAGCTTATGGGCTGCAGTGTGTGTCAAACGCACTGCTTCAGAAAAGGGCAAGCCCACAGCAGCCAGCTCTCTGCACAGTGTACCAGTGTGTAATAGCTTCCATACAAACTCCTCAGCCTGGCGTTTTCTGCCCGGTCCTTTTCCAGAGACGTATTGCAGCTGTCTCCCTGCGGTGGCTTACAGGAACTGCAAGGGGCAGGCAGCCTGCGCGGAGCGTTTCTCCTCTCCGGTGGGTCTTTGGCTGCAGTGTACCATGCGGGATGGTGCGGCTGCAAAGGGAGGAGATGCAGCTTTCCCCAGGAATCGCTCTGCAGTTATTCTCTGCTACTGACTGTGATTCTGAAGCCCATGAAGATGCTTCAGACTTCGCAGAGAACAAATACAAACATGTTGTGGATGAAGAAGTATGGTGGGTTGAACCAGCCGGCAGCCAAGCACCCACACAGCTGCTTGCTCACCCCCATCACCCCCAGTGAGATGGGGGAAAAACCAGGAAAAACAAAGTGAGAAAGTTCGTGGCTGGAGACAGAGACAGATTAATGGGTGAAGAAAGAGGAGAGGGGAACCCCAGGAGAAAACAAGGCAATCACACACCACCTGACACAGTTAGACACATGCCCAGCTGGTCTGTGAACAATGGCCACCTTGGAAGCCAAAACCCTTCCCTCTTCTTCCTTTACCTCAATCTTTATTACTGATGACTGAGCTGATTGAACGTGATGTTGTATGGTATGCGACATCCCTTTGGCCAGGTCAGGTCAGCTGTTTCAACTGTGTCCCATCCTCAGCCTACTCATTGAGAGGGCAGAGTGTGACACAAAGAGAAAGTCTTGATGCTGTGCGAGCACCCCTCAGCAACAGTCAGAACATCAGTGTGCCACCAATACCGTTTTAGTGACAAATCCAAACCATGGCACTGCAGGAGTTGCTGTAAAGGTGATTAACTCTACCCCATTCTCTAGTAAAAGAATTTAGCAGTGGTTTAGATGGATGCATGTGTCTCTGTACCTGGCAGCTGGGTTGAGGCTATGTACGAGGGCTGGGAAGGACCCAAGTTCAAAGTCCATCTTTTCCAAATGAGGAGCAGGATTTTAAGCCCAACATAAGACACTCTATAGATTTTACGGATGTCCAAGAAATGTACATGCTAGAAAAGCCCTGCCCTTTTATATAACCAGCTTTATTATATTATTATGGCAGAGTCGTACGGGGTGGTTTTGCTGGCTGCAGTGCTCCACACACTGATCAAGTTTCTATACCCATCCC
Source organism: Coracopsis vasa (assembly GCA_026283785.1). Taxonomy (NCBI): domain Eukaryota; kingdom Metazoa; phylum Chordata; class Aves; order Psittaciformes; family Psittacidae; genus Coracopsis; species Coracopsis vasa. The sequence continues at coordinate 38,627 of JANHGB010054167.1, forward strand.
TAACTAGTATTTAAATACTGTAAAAACACCCTGGCTCCCACCTACTGTAAACTAATTCACCTACTGTACCCACCTACTGTAATAGTAATTTTGTACTTTTAAAGCTTATTTTGCAAATTGAGGATGGTAATTGCAAACACAGTTTGTGCTCTGACAGCTCTTCTTCAGTAATGCTTGCTGGAGCGTGACAGGTTTACTGCTCCCAGCTTTCCTCATCAGACCGTAGTGCAGCTAGGTGGCTGTAGAAGTGCATGCCTGTACCGCTCCTGTGAAACACAGCACAAGTCAAGTCACTTTCCCTGCTGCTTTGAGCTAAAAACTGTGATCTAGGAGGGGTCTGAAGTGGTGAATTATTGCAGCAGTGGGATATGCCTCTATCCTGGCCAAATCTTATGCTCATGTTCTCTTACTCTCAAAGTGAAAAAGTTGCCTCTTACATTGAAACAGAATTTCTTGCATTTCAGTTCATGTCCATTGCCGCTAATCCTGTTACTGGATACCACTTAGGAGGGCCTGGCTCTGTCTTCTGTACTCCCTCCATCAGGTGTTTACACACATTGATGCAATCCTCTTGAGCCTTCTCTTCTGCAGGCTGCAAAGTCCCAGCTCTCTCAGCCTCTACTTGTATGTCAGATATTCCAAGCCCTTCACTGTCTTTGTGGCCTTTGGCTGGACTTGTTCCAGTGCATCCATCTCTCTTGCACTGGGGAGCCCAGAACTGGACAGAGCACTGCAAAGGGTTCTCATCACGACTGAGCAGAAAGGAAGGATCACATCCTGCAGAAAATCTAGCTCATCCTGTAATCCTAAAATCCTAATAATCCTCATCAGTCTTCCCCTCATTTTAGTTCTGCTATAATCTATTTAAAACAAGGTGACGAAGACAGAAGCAATTTTCAAGATGTGCTTTGGAGCAGCACAGAGTGACATAATGGGAACTTGTATTTTGTGCTCAGTTACCTTCAAAGTAGGTAAAAATATCCCATCTACTTTTTTGATCACTGAGCTGATGTTTTCAGAAAGTTACTCACAGTGACTCAAAGACCTATGTGCTAAGGACTAACAACTGCAAGGTTTCTTCCCCCCTCCACCCCCCACTTTTCCATCATTGACATAAAATTTTTATCCATAGTTTGATTGCCCAGTCATCCAGGACTGTGGTATCCTTCTGCAGCTTTGAGCTTTGCATTAACACTGATTGCCATTAATAATTTGTACCAACTGAAAACTTTTGTCATCCTTTGCTAGGTCACTGAGGAATATATTGAACAGTAAAGTCCAAAGTGCAAATATTTGTGTGAGCCCAGTGCCAGCTTCCTTCCACAGTGAAGGCTCTCATCTTTTTCTGCCATCTCCTACGTTCTAGCTTAAAATAGGGAGAACCTGCCTTTTGCACTTCTTAGGAACCTGCAGTGATTGCTTTGAAAAAGCTTTTGACAAAATCCTCCACCTGCATCACCTTTACCCACAAAGCTTGTGAAATGCTATAGATCTTTCTACCAGATTCATGAGGCATGACTTCCTTGGGTAAAAATGCTTGTGGAATCCTACCCAGCACAGCTGCCCTTACAGCTCCTCCTGATAAAACCTTTTTTCTCATAGATTTATTTCTCTATCAATTTCAGCATCCCCCTGGTGCCTTTCTTAAGGAGTCTGAAGTTATAATGGCCATTGGCTATTCCTCTGACACCAGACACGTTGCAAGTAACAAGTTAGCAGTTTCATGCTGAGTTATTCCAGAGCCATTTGATGATTGTCATCCTCTCTTCTCACTGGTCAATGTACTGGTTTGCTTCAAAATCTCTTCGGTTTGAGATTGTTCTTCATCTGTCACAGCAGGCTCTGTCACTTTGTTCTTAATGAGATGTGTTCAAGCAAGTTCTTTTCCTATGGCCTTTGCTGTGTAATTCTTCTACCTCTTGACTGTCTCTCACTTGACTGAATTTCTGGGAGACATCATGATTTGGAAGTGTCTGAAAGTGGTTTCTATTAGCAACTTGCCTCGAAGTGGTATTTGACCCATCTCACTGGAGATCTACATTTCACTTGCTAGATTTTCCTGGTTTTCCCATTTGGACATGACTTTTGTCAAGTTCTAGTAGCAACCTTCACTGTCTTTTTTAATTGGGCTGAGATTTTTGTGAGGGTTTTTCTCTTTTCTTTTTCTTTGTAAGAGGCTTTTCACAAGCCAGTCGGCAGTTCTCAGTTAAACACGGTATCTCAAAAAGTCTCTTTGGCCTTAACAACATTTTCAGTCTTTCAGCTTCTACTTTTTTTTTAATATCTTTCTTTATTGCTGCCCACATTTGAAGCTCCCTTTTGAAGTTCTGCACGTTTGAAATGGACTTTCAGGGTTTTTTTCCTTCCTGGCTTGATTTCAGTACATGCAACTGCTACATCATCCTCACCACTAACTCTTCACATTCCACACAGGCTGTAAAGTACTTGTCTCTCTCTGTCCTTTGCAAGAAATGGTCTTAGCATTTCTCTCCTTTAACCTATAATTGTCTAGTCACTCTTTCCTTTAGGTAGTGAAGCTCCTATGTATCTAATCAAACTCGGAGCAATTGCTTGAAGTTCATGGCATCTATTTTGGACATGAGAGGAGCTTTCAGATGAAAGCCTTTCAATTTTCCCCAACTTTATTAGATGGACTAATAAAACACAGGGCCTCTACCCACAAACCACTTTCCACAAATGGAAAAGGAGGTGCCTGATGTAGAGGGGGTGTGTGCTTTGATCAGGAAGAGCAAGTAGGTGAGGCATCCCTTGCTTGTGATGGTTCTCATAGTGCTGCAGCCTTCCAGGCTGGCTGGTATTTCCAAGCAAAACAACAGGCATAACAGGCTTCTCACAACAGATAGAGTCCTTTATATTCCATATCATCAGTCTCCAGCTGGAGAGTTGCACTTTACTACTTCACACTTTGAGATACATTGACATTAAGGTAAGGTATCATGTGGGTAAAATCCTACATGAATAAATTCTGCAGGGTTTATTTGCCTGCGGTCTGAACAGAGCCTGCTGGAGCTGTTAAGGAGGCGAGAGGGAGACAGCAGCATTTAAGCAGAGGAGGTAGAAGTGCCTCAGGACTCAGAAAAGAGATTGGTATAGGCTTGGAAAACCACTATTTTATGCATGAGAGAAAGCAAAATAGTGGGCTGGCCTTCTACCTTTGTTCAGTCTCCTTTCTGTGTACACAAAGCAATTTCAAACAGGTGATTTGCTTTTCATCACTCAAATATTACTTCTGTTCATCCAAGAAGTCCTTCCCCAACTGCACCGTGTATCATTAGGGACCTGCTCCACACTCCAAATGTTTTTTTCATGTAATAAATACTTGACATTTAGAAAAAATAGCTTCTAAATTTACACAGTGCAGAGCTCACAGTTTGAGATTACCCTCTAAACACCCTCAAGTGCCAGGCGCATAAATAAATATCTTTGCAAATAGATTCTCATTTATTAGTTTTCAAAGTGTATTTTCACTTCTTGGGGATGGATGATTACCGCAGGAGGAAAGAAACAGCTCCAGTTTAAATTAAATAGGAAGAAAGTGAAGGAGAAAGGCTAATCAAAAATGTTAAATTCTCTCCTTGTTCTTTTGATTTGTTTTCTGTCTTTGTAATTCAAATATCATAATAGTGCTACTATACATCTAATCTGTCTAGTTGTGCTTTATGTCATGGCCGACCAAGCTGAAGCAGCAGCAAGAGATAAACTGCAGTTTTTAGAGTGGAAAAGCTCTCTGTTTGCAGTTTGTACATGGTCTTCATCATACAGAACATAATCAGGTCTTCAGATGTGGTGTATTTACCCCCTTAACACTACTGGGAGAGGACCAAGCATTGCTGCCCCCATTTTGATGAGGGAGTAACAGATGAGCTTGGCCATAGAGAAATCAAGGGACTGCTCTCTACTCTCCTACAGAGATACTAGAAATAAAAGATCCCTACAAAGGCATCCTTTCCTCTGAACTGCAAAGTCTTGCCTTATTTCCAGCTGTGTGGAAAGAAAAGAAAGAAAAGAATTCTGATGGCCACAAATTGGTTAGCACCCCTTCTTACCATCACAGAAGACCCAAGGATGATGCCTGTGCTGCAGAGGCTGGAGTACTGATGGAGTTAACAGTGCCATGCAAAAATACAATCATAATCAGTGAGCAGGGTGACCCTTTCATTTACTTTGGCTGTCAGAAAACTAAATCTCTTGTTCAAGTTGTCTCTCTGTTGCCAGTGGAGGCATAACAGCACTGTGGTAGATGAGACAAAGAGCCTGTTTTCAACAGCCCACTACCTCCAAAAGAAGGCTGTATTAGCCCAGATGGTCAGCTTAAGGCAGGCTGTATAGCCAGTCTCCTCTTCTGTACAGGCTGACCCTTAGTGGTCAAAACCACAAGGGACCAGGGATCCTCAGACGTGCTCAGAGACTGAGGGCCTTCAGTTTAGTGACTGTGAAGTCTATGAGTCAGTAGCAGCAATGACCATGACGATTACTGACTTTTGTTTTTGTGTGGATGTGCCAAAACATTGTGTCTTGGTCAAAAGTCATCACTTCAGTGAAACTGAAGTAGTTTGACATTTTTTTCTGGCAAATGGCAGATGAAGCCATGTGGAACAGATTGAGTGTGGAGGTCCTTGTTAGCACAGAATTATGCTCTTGCTACTGCCTACCTCTTTCTGTGAGCATGGATATCTAGATTCAAGGATATGCTGCCCTGTCAAGCTTCATGATATCCTCTTCATTAGTGTTGTATTACACTGAGTACTGGCTATTAGTTGCCTCCAGTTTTTGTTCTCTCAGGAAGATCTAGCCCATGGGTCCCAAAGCTCCTCAGACTCACAGTTACTTTATGTCTTGCTAATGAATTTATCCAAGCAAAGCAGTGACAATCCCTAAGTGAAAGCAGTTTTACTTGCACTGCTAGACTGCAGAACTAAGCTAAAACCAATCGGATTAAGCTACTTTTAATATATCTATTCAGGGCTGAGTAACAGTTCAAGTACACAAATCCAGTACTGATTTCAACAGTGAACATTTGATAAAGAGCTTTTACATTCTGATTAATTTCTTGTGACTGTGAAAATTGTTCAGAGATCAAATAAACAAAGTTTGCTATGTCTGTTATTTGCAAAGGCACAGATTATTTCAGAGAATCCTTATTAACCTGATCTCATTATACGCTATCTCTAAGTGATAGTCTGCTACTTAGTTACTATTCCCCTAGTCATGAAGTGTAATGCCCCAGGCATAATGATCAGGCCATAGACAAGTCCATGACTTTGTATGAATCAGGTAAATGGTAGCTTGGTCTAGGGTTGCACCTGCCTTTCACCAACACTGTCCCTTATGGTGGAGCACTGAACTACAGACATCATGGCCCAGCTACTCAGCCCACACTCTCTTTATAAACCGGGGAATCTATGGCATGATTAATCACATCCTAATGTAGGTACCAAAAATAAGACAGATTAATTATTCTCCACTTCTCTCCATAGACCATAAAGGGAACTTACAGTGATAACTTTGAACTACAGTGTTGACATCTGCATTCAGTTACATGGAGACCACCTTTGGTGTCAAAATGCATCTACTTCAGGTCACTGCTAGACAACACAGCACTGAACTCCTGTGCTGGGCTACATCCCCAACTCTTCTTTTTCTTTTCCCCTGGTCTGAGGTCACTTTGCAGTGATCTTCCATCTCAGCTGATCTCTTGCTGTCTGGCTTTTGAAATTAATATCCTCAGCAAATCATTTAGCTCCTGTGGAGCACATACAACACAATCAGTATAATTACTTCATGTCACACCTCAGTTGTCACTTCACTTAAATGGACTGCAAGTAAGATGAACTTGAAAAGTGCTCTAAGTTAATGTTCTCAGAGTTTCTATTTTAGACTCTTCTGAAAGATGTTAAATATATTCAGAAAAAGAGATTTCATCCTAGAAATTATTATCTATATTATAGCAGAGGGAATAGGGCCAACAGAGTTCAGAGCTCTATGATTAACACACTGTTAAAAAACTTTCAGTGTAGACAGAGAAAGGGTAGGACAGGAATGATGGGACTGACCTAGAAAGTTTAGGTATTCATGATGTAGAAATTTATACGTGAAGTAGTCACCCTGACTATGGAGTAGCATCCTGTGCTACTTCGTAATTCAAATCACCCTACCTTGAGTTGGAGACTGGTTGGTGAGATGAGTTACAGGCTATTTCCTTCTGCTGCCAAGGTCATTACCAAGGCAGCAAACCACTGAGCTCAACTCCTTCCTCTCCCATAGGTGATTCAGACCCATGGTTCCCAATTGCCTGGCAGGAGTCCTAGGCACCCAGCTGCTGAGGGGTCTGGTGGGAGTTGGTGGCAGCCAGCAGGCAGGAGCTATGCCTGAGCAGAGAAAATGGGACTGCAGCCTGCTCCTGGGTTCATGGCAGGTTTTGCACAATGCACATTGTTGAAGGCAAAGGATTGGTTTTAGAGGGGCAGTTCAAACTGAAGGGCAGTTACTGTGTGTTTTTACGCTGTTAAAACTCCATACATAATACAAGAGCAATCATTGTCCTCACAGAGCAGAATAAAAGCTAAACAAAAAGAAGTCAAGCCCCTGCAGGTTTGGAGTTACACAAGCAGCACTGCGCTTAGAATTCAATCAATCAGATTGGTTTCCCCCTAAAAGTCTCTCAAAATACCTAATAAAGTAATTTTGAAGATGAAAGTTATCCCATTTCTAATATTTATATCCTTTTCCCAGCACATCCAGCATTTCTTCCTCCATTGACAGTGGCAGCACATGAGCTTCTGCACCAATTCAGCTTTGTTTCCCTGTGCTGCGGAAAGCAGACAGCAGCTTAAATTCAGTCCTTGCTGTGCTCTCTCTTTTCTCACTTACATGATAAAAGAGTTTCATCTGCATTTATGTACTTAAAAGCTAATACTTTCATTATGGTGTCTCCATTAAGCAGATGGTTTCATCTATCAGTCTGCACAGGCCGTGAGAATTCACCACTCCTATTCGCTATTAATTGGCTCTGGCCACAGAGTGAGGATGAAGCAGACGCTTGATACAGGATGGAAGAGACAAGCTAAAACTGAGACATGCATCCTAAGCGCCAGACACATTCAGACACCAGAACATTGGCACACTGGGATCCTTGAGGAGGAGGCAGTCTCTCTCCCCTCTCTTTTTAAAGAGCTGATCTTCCTCAGCCCATGTGGCTGAGGCCATGACCCCAGCTCCCCTCGCCCACTGCCATGGCTGTCAGCTTGTGGACCAGGCTTTGTCCATTCTTTTCTCCTGGATGAACCCGGTGTCCTTATGTTGTATGATCTTCACATGACACTTTTAGCCTAACAGCATTTTGAAGTAGGAGGAAACCGAAGCTGGCCTTGGGCAATCTTGTTGCTCCTGGTAAAATTCCTTCTTTAGCCCTTCTAACAGCAGTGACCATGTGTTTCCCATAGCAGGAGTGCCATCTTCACGGGAGATGCTCTGCCCCAAGGAGAAAGGTTTGTGCTTAGTGAGATCAGAGGTACTACAGCTGTTTGACAAGTATAACCTCAATGCATAACCCTTCTGCTCTCCTCTTGTCCAGCCAGCTTTTCCCAGACTCCTCCCCTTCCAAGCAGGGGATGAGGAAAAGGCAATGCTTTGTCTGGAGCAGCACTCCCTTATTCTGTATCTGGATCAAGCAGCCCTAGTCACCAGGCAGTGCTGCTCTTTCAACATTTAGCTGTTTATCAGCTAAATATTTGAGATGCTTAATCTTATTCAAAGACACTTCCTTTCCACAGCAGAAATCACACTTCTGCTTTAGAAACTGCTCTGATTATGAGGACACATTTGCATCTGCATCACTCATATGCAATTCCAGCTGTCAGCACAACAAACAAAAGAAAATCCTTGGTTTTGATCATCTATGAAAGACTCATACTATATGTGAAGAAGTGAGGCCACAAAGATCCAGATCTTAATCTTTGGGCAGAAGCCACTTGTTTGTCCGTGAGGCCAAATAAAACCTTTCAGTTCTAATCCTCTGTTCTGGCTGCAATAAAATTTGGCAATTGCAGTTCAGTCCCTAGAGGGCCCTAAAGGATAATAGTCCACATCACAAAACAGCTGCATGTACTTGTTTGCCCTGATTGGAGGAGACAGTCAAGTTCTATTTGGAGAAGCGCCGGTAAGCAGCACAGAAGCTATACGGCCGCCTTCTGGCCAAAAGTAAACATTTTTGAGGGAAAATTTCTCTGGAATTCATCTGTTTGAAATCTGTTCACAATTATCTGTGTATGTGACCAAAACCTGTATTAAGAAAAAAATCCATATAATCCACTAAACCATGTCTAGAGCTCTACTAGATACACATCTACTAGATACACATCTACTAGACATGTACCCACGGTCAGTATTTGTATGAAAAACTTCTGTATCAGTGGTTTACTATTTTCAGTTCATCACTGCTTTCAAAGTATTCAGTTATTTTTACAGATGGCTTTTGAATTTAACGGCTATTTTTATTGTTTGCTTCTTTTCCTTGTTTGATTTGTCTTCAATAAATAATTAAAAAATTATTTGAAATCATTAGCAGTAACAAAAGAAGTAGACAGTTAACTGTGTAGAACAGAAATGACTGCAATTACATGAAAGTATCATTTAAGCAATATGTATTTATACATGCACACCTCCCCCATACCTGTTTTAAGCACAGCTTTCTTTTTCCCTTGTACAATTTTAAGGAACCGTCCATATTTCTACTGTCAGTTGCCAGCACTGCTGTGAAGGAACCAGACATGCATTTTCTGCGGTGCTGTGCCTCAGAAGCCATGTTTTTGATTGTTAAGTCTCAGGAATTCAAAAAAGAAGAAAATAAATCACAATTATGCCTAATAAGTCTTTATTTCCAAACAGAAACTGCAAAAATATTCTATTACAGAACAGGTAACAAGTGCAGAATTCTAAGTGCGCGTTGTAACAGTGAAACCATTGCCTCCTTGACAAAAAAATCATTAGGCACTTAAAACATGAAAACAAAGTACAAATTAAATCAGCCGTAACAGATGACTCAACAATACAAATTCATCTTGATTTTCTGTAATAAAGCACACACACGCTTGAGGGGCTTTCCGTGCCTCCTCCTAAGTCCTGCGCAGAGACACTTCTATGTTACACTGCACACATTCTACTCAGACAATATCAAGTTCACATCTGAAAACATAAATAAGTTCAGTGTTGAGAGAATCTGAGAGAACCTTTTTGGGAACAGCAGTAGCAGAGCCTACACTAGCAGCTTCACACAGAGCCTGGCGCATGTGGAGGAGCACAATTATACCAGCTCCAAGGGGGGATAAGCTCTGCTTCCACAATTGCATTGAAAAGAATGGAACCAAGATTAATGAAAGCATTTTAAGAGACAATGAAACCTCTGGGCAAAAGCTATCATGGAAACTTTATGGAAATACATTTTTGACACATGGAGCAATTTGAAATAAAACCATGCATTTGCCATCCTTTAGGAGCAGCCCTGTGTAGGACCTCTCCATTCTCCCACCTTCTCGCTTGCAGATCTGGAAGTAAATCAGAAGCAGAGGTGGCCTCTTAGACCCACCTTAGAAGGGTTCATCTAAGAATCAAGTGTCAAAATTACACTTTAGATATATTTTGACAAATGACAAAATTGATACGAAAGTACCCATCAATAAATCAGTCAGATGACACCCTTAAAAATGATTTTGGGTTGTATCACTGGTTTTTTAGGTGACATTATGTAACTTCCCCCACAGTTTACTCTGGTAGCATAAAGTATGACTATTTTAAGTAATTTTAATTAGACTCTAAAAAAAAAAAATCAACATAAAGAATATATATGAAGCTAGTATACAAAATGTGCATATGAAACACGCCAAAATGGCAGCTGCTAAACTTCTGTTCACGAGAATTTAAGAATGGGTTTGTACTATAAGCACTTCCAATAAATACACCAAGGAGATGTCCTTAGGGACTCAGCTCACAGCCAAGCCAAGAGCTGAGAAGCCCAGCAGGTTGTTGAACTACGGACTTGCTGCGAAGAATCTCCTCTTGTCAGGGCCTAAAGTGGATAGCGAGGAATTTAAAACCAGCAATATTGTCTTAGACTAGACTATCCTGTCACAACCATGAGCATGATTCATTCTGATGGCATCTTGCTATGATACCATGAATTCATGGTGGTATCATTAAATACTTCCACCATGCAATTAAGCTTTCTCCCTCACTGGAGAAAAGAGGAACAAAAAAGAAGGCAGGGCACAGCAGTACTAGGTGCAGCAACAAACACCAATGTATTGCTGAAGCTCTGTCACGATTTAGCAAAAGACAGATTTGACTGTTTACCTGATGACATGAGGATGTCGTTCCTTCTTGTATTTAACAGCTAGGCTGCTGTCGTCCTTACACCAGTATTTGCCAACACCCACCACGAAAGGGCAGCTATTGCTCACACACAGATGAACGTGAGCTCAGTCAATCAGACATCACAGTATGAAGTTTACTCCTTGGTCTACAGCAACCCCAAGCTGGTGTACTCCCATCGTGTTAAGCTCTTGTCACAGTGCTTGAACTTGCCGGACACCGAGAGCTTGCTGACAGGCTGCTACCCCAGCTGGCCCCAGGGTCATTCCCCTGGTGAGCCAGTGTTCCCAGGATAGGAGGTATTCTGAAATGCTACTTTATGAAAGGAGACTACCAAGTAACTGCAATAGTTCCTTTGTTTAGTGGCATGCTGCAGATTGTTTCATGCTCTACTAGACCAGTATGATAATTTAGAGCCAATTAAGAAATACTTTATGAAAATCTGGAACAAAGCTTAATAGATATAAATCTGCCCAGTCATTTGTGCTGTAGCTGAAAGGCCAAAATGATTTTTCCACAGTACCCTGAGAGATCAGCAGCCTTTGAAACTCGTCTGTCCAGAAACTCAGAGAAGGATGATGTTCTTGCCTAAAATGACTGAATTCAAAATCAAGAGGGCCAGGCTTTATACGTGTAAATACATATCCCTTTGTCACTGTTCTTGGCTAGGAGACCTAGAGATGATAGAGATCAGCTGCTGAAGTACCACAAGATGAAGGCTTACCTAGCCATGAATATATATATTAACTAACAACTTCTTGTATACAAAGCCTGCTTCCCCAGAGCATGCAGCAAGTGGCTATCAGCTGTCTGAAATAAAGCTCTTTCAGAATAAAGCACTTGTCAGAATATTCTTTGGGCTTGAACTCTCACAGACTCCTATATATATATAAATATATATAAGTGGATGTGTGCTTTGTGGACCTGAGAGTCTCTGGAGAGGCTACTGCACGGATGTTCAGGATCTCACTTCACAAATTTGTCAAATGAGAGTGAATGACAGAACAGAGAAAGATATGCAGGTCAAATCTAGGGTTTTTAAACCTAGGCTGTCAAATCAGGCTCTAGCTTCACCATAGTCTGTGCAGGCTTAAGGTCTAAGTGATCAATTAACCCAGACTACTTAACCAATCCAGATACCTGCACTGGATAAAATCAAATCATGCATAACAACAGGAATATTTTACTAGTAATTTATGGAAGCCACAGAAGGTGCCAGGCCACCTTAGATGATTTGGTTTATTTTCCTGAATCACACAGGACAGAGAATTTCACCCTGACTCAAGCACGGCAATATGTCAGAAATCTCACCACTGTACAAAGGAAAGAGAATCCAAGGGAGATTAACTGGTCTCAAAATCACCAGACCCTGTGCAGCTCTGCTCTCTGCAGATGCTGCTGGCCATGCTGGGATTAGCAAAGACGGAAAGCATAGGCATGCTGAATAATGAGCAAGTGTATGCAAGTTTACTGCTAGTGGACTGAGAAGCAGTATTTACAGACAAAGGGGGGTTTTTACATTTATAATTTCTGATACTGGTGGTGAACAGCTTGTTAAAATAACTGTAAGAAGAAAGAAAGAGGAGGGAGCAATCATCAACAGTGTAGGTACATAGAGTTCCTAACTGGTTTCTGTCACCACAGGGAGAGACGGGCTCCTGCCCACCAGAACAGCCACCATGCTGTGATTTCCCCTTGCAGGAGCCCTTCCCTCCCCAGAGATGTCACCTTCTAGACTTGACCAAGGCTTCAGGGGACCGTTGAGCCTATCCAAGAGCTGTCAGATAACAAATGACCCCTAAATATGTCTGTACAGCCCCACCTGCATGGTCTCACCACCTCCTTGGCTCTGACTCTGAAATTCCCCTGGCTCTGTTGGCATGAACCGATTTTTCTCCATGTCAGGTTTTTTCCAGGTCAGTGTGCCAAAACAGCTCAGTGTAGGATCAGACAGGAGCCAAAGACAGCATGAAGGAAGTGGTGCAGCGCAAGAATGAGGACTGGACTGTGAGCCAGCCATTACAGCTGAAGTCACTGTGGAGCTACAGCCCACTTTTAGCACCTCCAGTTATGCAATGTGAATATCTCACCATGCTGTGCCTTCCTTGAGCTGTAAAACGAATCATTTAAAGTATGTTTTACTATGCTGCAAGAGTAGCAGCATTTGATTCATAGCCATACAAACTCCCTGACAGACACTAAACAGGACTACATAACGCCCTATGGAGGGAAGAGAAATAACCAGCTTGAGGCAGCACTAGATCCTAAAGGAAGATATAACATTAAAGATTCAGAGGAGAAAAACGAATAAAAGCAGCCAAGCAAGTTTTAATCTAACGATGCTGTAAAGCAGTCATGTGCAAGGACGCTGTCAGCCTCTGCAAAGGTACAGTGGAACTATTAGCATGTTGTCAGTGTTTCTATCTTTAGAAAACTATTTAATCTCAATATTCTTTCCACAGCATGTGACAGATTGGAGGCCTACAAACCCTAAAATTCTTATTCCTCATGTGAAGTAGAGGGAACTGAAAGGCCCTTCCTAACCTTTGGTCACAAATCCTTCACGAAAACTGCACTTGGCTGAGTCTTGCAAGTGTCATAAACATTCCCAGGCAGGGAATGGATTCAAGATCCATTTACTCATCATTAACTTGGCACAGATGTAAAATCAATGAGAAATCATAGATGAGAAATAAAGAATTTATTTGGCTACCTGGAAAAACACCCTTTCCCACAGTGAGTGTACTTCACTGGGAAGACTGGGAAGTCTTGATCAATCTCACTATAACCTGTCACACAGAAACAGCAGTATTAGGTTGCCCGGTCTGTGCACAAATTAACACAACCTAGCCACCAAGCACACAACAGCAATAGCTGTAATAAAGCCCAGTACAAGGTCTGCACTCCTGTGGAGTGAAGTGGATGCAACTAGCATCTAATTGGAACTTCATGTCTGGAGCAAGGCCCGAGAAAGCTACATTAAAAACAGGTTCTTAATTTAAAGTCTAATAGAACATATTTTAATTTTATGAGGAGTTAAGAGTATTTGTGGGAAAGGGTAGGAAATGTTAACAATTCCTCCAAGCATTTCTTGTTAGCCCTGTGCACCACACAAATCACTGAGAGCTCCGAGAGCACAGAGATTCAGGTCTTCAGGTCAATGACAAGTTTAAATAGCGCTAAAAAGTCATAGTGTCTGTCCATGCTACAGAGCTTTCCATTTGCTCTCATTTGCAAGTGCTACATCACACTCCTTCAATTAAGACCTCTTTCTGTTAAGGAAACTAGAACAGTTTTTTCCTTTAGCTAAACCTCCTTTAAAATGTACTCCAATAACCTTTCCAGTAATTAGAACATGTATGTTATAAATAACATGGCTGCACAGAAATGGTCCAGACACATAATGACTTCATGATATGTCATGGTACGCTATATACATTTATTCACTGAGATAATGGCATGCACTCAAAACTAACTAACAAACGTCACTGAAATAAGTTGCTTCTCCACTGCAAACACATTTCATTTTCTCCTCTCTACATCTTCTGCTTACACACAAACAGGTTTTGCCACTTCAGTCACTGAGCAGTTCATTGAACTTAATCTGAGCAACGAATGATATCCTTTGCATCATCTCTACGTGCACACAAAGCACTTGCTGTTGTTGTGGATACAATGAAGGATCCTCAATCTCTAAAAGATGTATGACTTTTTCCAAATCCAACTATGTAGCTTCTACACAGCCATCTCATTGCACTGTGCTAGACTGGAACAAGTCACAGTCCTTGCCTAGACAGAGGTGCATCTTTGTCTCTCTGGATAAAATAGGACATGGTTCTCCTCAACCTGTTTGCATCACCCAAAGAACAACTATGTCACATTGCACAATTTCCAGCTACCAACACTCTGGGATAGCCTATGTGAGTGATAGGTATCCTGTGGTATAGGAGGAGCTCTTCTGGAAGCACATTTACTTTTGATCTGCAACTAGGACTTGCAGTAGGCAATCACTCCTAATCACTAACAACATGGATGCAGGGTCTTGCAGCAGCCAGCTCTCTGCACATGAGCAGCAGATGCCTATGGCCAGAAACTGGCACAAATTTCGCTGCTGGTGAAGATAAAATGTGGACGTGTGGTGCTGGAACCATAACAGATCACAGTAAATCAAACCCTTGTGCTCGCCTCTTTCAGTCACCAGCTGGTAACACAGATGTACTCATCAACGTTGTTTCTGTTAAGAGCCCTACTGATATTCAGAGGTCCACTCATGTATTAGCAGTGTCATTCAATGCCCCAAAGCACTATCTACTTTTTAAAAACCTTATTTTAAAAAATTTACTTTATTGCTGGTGTTTACAGCCAGGAATTATGGACACTTCTCCTTGGGTAGGAGCAGTACTGGATTCTGATATCATTACCTTGGAAATGGATCAAGATGCTGAATGTGTCTCAACTAAGAGACCTGGGCCCATACTGATTGATTCTAAAACTTTCAGGACTATTTATGTTATTATAAAACTTCTGCAAGGTAAGCTTGCAAATATTACAACATGGAAATGCTCTTATGAAGTATCAGTTTAAAACATTTTTTAACCTTATTTTATGAGGTTTGATTCATTTAAGTAGGATTTTTGTTTTGCAGATACAATCTTCAATGAGTGGAATATTCAATGCTCTTTAAAATAGTTAATGGGGGAATTAAGGCTACAGTGGCAAAATGAGTTTTAGTAAACAAAATATCTGACAGTATCTGTAAAAAGGAGTAGAAGGACACTATATTTGAATTGATCTTTCAAAAGTCGCTCAGAAAAGCTACTGAAACTGAGGTTACACAGTAGCTGTTATCACAATTTTTTGTTTGGTTGGGGTTTTTTTCTGCAGGAAAACATACCAGCAATAACATACAAACAGTCACAGCTAGGGCAACAACTGCTCATGGTAGCTCCTGTAAATGTTAATGTGATTCTTTCCACTGGGCTGATATTCCACTTTCTCTAGTCGCAGGATGTTGCTCCCCGGGTATTCTTGGACCATCTGGAAACTTAAAAGCACAAGAACCGCATGGGTTTTAAATTCAGGGACTGTAGGATCTGTTCTCATACGTTCTGGTATAGAAGAAGAGCTTGGGGTCGATTGTAAAAGCAACATTCTTCTAATAATGCTTAATGCTGTTTCCTTATCTGTAGTCACATATTGGTCCAACCTATGGTTGGTGAAAAAGCAATAGAAGAAATTATAGGTTTGGTACCTATCATTTTTCTAATGAATGGTCCATCTCATATGTCAGCCGAGATACAGAGCTGGGATTGTAGGAATGTGTGCAAAGTCATGTCCTACCAAGACTCTGGGGACTGCAGCATGGAACCTAGCTCATTGTTCTCATTTGCAGCTGAACGGGACCTTAGACAGAAACACAAGCAAGAAGATGGATTTAAAAACAATTATACAGCTCTGGTCCTTCAAACGCTTGTTCACAAAATTAACACCACTCATATGAGTGATCCTGTTAAAGCCACAGCATTATCTATTATTTCCCACAAAATGAAAACCCATAAACAACTTGACTATCTCCAACATGGGGGATTTTTGAATCTGCACACCCGGGAACAAACTAAGAATGACATGGCTCAGAATTAATTACTCCACTGTAGCTCTTCCCATCACCTTTCTCATGTAGACAAATGCTAGTGTTTATAGGATCAAGCTCTTAATTGAAAATTTCCGCTGCCAACTCATGCAGCTACCATACAGAGACTATTGCCTGTATTACATGATACTAACAAAACCAGAGATCTCATGTCAGAATATTTTAATGATCCTTTAAGAAGCAGAACATGCTGAAGGTCACATATTGCCACCATCCTGAGACTGTGCTTTGCTGCAACTAAACCAATAGGCAGGAGTTTCAGAATTTCCCAAATAAATGTTATATTGTATTTAAAAAAATGATTACTTGAAATTCAGAAATGTAGCAGTCACTGCGTGAAAAAAATCACTTGCTTTTCTCCCCGAGTGTAAAACGTTTCTCTATTGAAATAATGCAGCTTAATGCTCACAAAATCACATCAGCTCAAATCCAACACTGAACTGCTGAGATACACACAAATTGTCTCCTTAGGATCATCACCCTGGAATTAAAACAGTAAAATATGTTATTGATATTTCTTGTACACCAGCAAAATAGCTTATTATATTCAAAATAAGCTAAGAGCTTAGTCTTCTCTGTGTGCCTTTCATCTTCTGCATCTGCTTTTTCATCCTTATTTAAGACTGGGAGTCTGTGACATTTATTATACAGCACCACAGACTCACACAATTCTCCTGGGTAAGCTGGACTGCTAGCGCCCGATTTAGCTTTAGTGTCTGCTCTTTCTAAAGGAGGACTCCTTCATTAGAACACCCCCTGTTCACACTTACCCCTTCAGACTTCCTAAGATAACCAAGGCTGGGTCTAACCAGTATCTTCATGGGACACATCCACTGCTAATCTACGGATATGTTCTAAATTCATTACCTTAATCTTATTTTGAAATAGCTAGCGATTGAAATTATTCCGTTTCTTCAACAGGCTAGTTCTGCTGTGGAAAACCAAATCAAAACCAAACCCTTCTAGATCTCTAAAGACTTTTTTATTTGATCTGAAAACAAATATAAATTCAAATTTGCATTAAACTATGTTTTTCTATTCTGGTGGATTGTAACTAAACCACACACAACTTGTTGCATTACTGACATTATTCTTCACACTTACAATTAGTGGCAAAAGTACATGCTTAAAAGCTAAACTGCTTGGGCACTAAAGCAGAAGACCTTTCGTTCAATGTTGTATACATCTAATAATTTCCTGCTGGATAATATTTGCCCAAGTCAAGGACAGGAGGTGTCCTTATTTTTAAAATGTGGTATCATTTTTCTCAAGGTAATTAAAAATTAACTGTGGGGCAGTTCACATTTCTCTAGCTACACTGAGGCACCAGAAGCCTGAAAGAATTTCAGCAGAACTTAAGCTCATGTTGGTATCCTACTGTTATATAGATGGGTTATTTATAACAATTATATTTATAAATGGGTTATTTCTAACAGTATTTATCACTTATTTGGATTGCAGCAACTTTCAAGATTGAAAAAGATAACACGCTGATAGAGTTTGGAACAAAATGATTCTCTTTGATGTTAATTTCTGAGGAATTAAGCAGGAAGCGCCCTGATTTACAGGATGCTGCCATGCTAGCTCCAGCTTGAGTGGAGGGCTTCACTGCTGCTCTGTCAGAAATAGATGTCTTTTAATCATCTGGTTGGAATTAAAAAGCCCAGACCCAATTTTTACTTTCCAGGTAAGATACACTCGCACTCAGTCAAAGGTTCAGCAGTTCTCACGCCTTAACCACCAGCACACCTCTGCTCAGCCTCTCCTCCTTCAGTCCTTCTGCTCAGACAATTTAACACTGTTCTCTCTCCCAGGCTCACTGAATCTCAGTTTCATTCTTTCTTTCCATGTTTGGCTTTTTTTTCTCTGTTGACTGACTCCTTTGAGCAGCTGCTTACTGTTAGGGTGCTGTATGTCAAAACAACACATACCCATCTTCCCTGCTGTCTCTTTCTAGCAAACAGAAAACTTGATGGATTCTTGGTCAGACAAAACCTGCATTTTAACCAGGCTTCTGGGCAATCAGATTTTTGCCAGTTGGATTAATTTATCATCTGACAATTTGTGTAATCAGATTTTTCTGTCTATTTTTAGATATGAATCAGGCCATTTCGCCTCCTTGAACGTATGTTTACTTGAAGCTAATGACATGTCCTTCAGGCTTATCAGGTTAAACCAACGCTCAAACAAGACTTCCTTCAGCTGCAGGGCCATAGCAAAACTGATTTGGTAATGTAATAAAAAATAATAAAGATCATTATTTTAATTACATTTTAAGATTCTGCTGATGTCTCACTTTCCATTTTACCATCTGTGATAGGTACTCATTTACTTTAGCGGAGGAGATATGTACAAATCTGTTGAGCGTAACTGTAGAGGGTCAGGAGCTGATATGAAGGCAAATGGAGCTCCCATGTTGTTCAGCAGCATCACCTCTACTGGACTCTCATCCAAAAGTTCACCTTTACAATGGCAAAGATGGTGCTTAGGAGCAATATTACCAAAATGATTCACTGGGATGCAGTTACACTCTCCCTGTGATGTTCCAGAACCTGCTACCTGCTTGCAATATAGGTGCTTGCAGCAAAGCAGCTTCCTTCACTTTTTATTTATAGCATCAAACTTCCATGTTCCACTAATGGGTCTGCCTGAGACTTCTGTGGGCACCCAGTGGTCTAAGGAATCTTCTTCAGCTACCCACTAACAGGGAAGAGCACAAAGCAGAGAGAAGAACATAAAAGGGAAATTGGAAAGAGAAAGGAGATTGTTCAATTTTTAGAAAAGGTCATCTTCACTAAAATATACTCATTATAGAATTTCAATTATCTCTAATAGCTGATAATAGTAGCAGAACGGTAGCTCATACTGAAAGCATTTAATTCCTTTGGTTTTAAAGGACTCCCTTTTCTTTGTATAAATGTAAATTAGGGCAGCACATCTTACCCTTCTGGTGGTTTTTTTCTTTTGCAAATTTGGCAACAGAAGTAATTTTCAGTCTGTCAAGCATGGACAATATTTAATTAACCCATACAGATGCTTAAACATTTTTGTGGCTTCTATCTGCTTCTCCCTAGATTAAATATTCCTAAAGAGCTGCCTATCATTTTCTTAGCTGGTGTAGTTACTACAGTTAAAATTGCATGGTATGTCTACAGCCATTTATATTATAGGAAGAATAAATACAATGGAAACTGCAGGGTATAAACAGCTTAGCCACTAGGAAAAAATGCATTATGTATTTCTTAACCTTTCCAGTATGCTGCAACTTTTCACAAGTGAAAAAGAGTACCTTAGCCATGTGAAACTGCATACACATACACCTCCTCCTAGGTAATCTCCTGCCACGGACTAGGAGAGCGGATTCACTAGATTGCTTCTAAGGTCTCTTCTCACATGTTTGATATCATTCTAATAATGTATGAAAGCAGTTTATTCTTCAAATAAAACTCAAACCGAATAAAACTGTGCCTTCTTGGTACTAGCAACCTGCTAGTTTAAAACTTAGCGGTCTCTGACAATGAACCAAGTGTGAATTTATCTTTGATAGCACATTTACTAAATACCATCAAAGGAGACTTTCAAATAAATTTCACATAGCCAGAAGAAAAGCTTTTGAACTTAAAATTTCTGGCTTGAACAAGTTGATGCTATTTCCATTTATTTAACTTGAGTAATAGAGTTGTGAGATTACATCAGTCCAGTTAAAGCATATCGTATACAATGGTAGTTCTACCACACATTACACTTACTGTTACACTAATTTGAATCCCCTGGAAAAATATAGGTCTGTAAAAGGAACATCTGACAACAGTATTGGGAGCTGGAATGAGTTAGCTTAAAAGATGGAAGTATTTATACAAATTGATCTTATTTTGTGAACTGGGCAAATAAAGACTGAAAACACACAGACAAATATTTTCAAAGTAATCTATAATCTGTACACAGTAAACTGGTTTAAGGTCAGAGTCCAGACTCTGAGGTGCCTTTCTCTGAGGCAATACATAGAGATCCAAGGGGGATGGGACAGTTAGAAAGAACAGAAGAAAGGGAATGACACTTCTTCCTATATTTGTAACTTCCAGATTCTGAGCTGCCTCAAGGTAAAATCCTCAGCAAGATCTGCTGTAGTGTATGGCAGCTTCCTCACTGCTGTGCGCAAGCTGTGCTGCATCCAGGGCTGTGAGAGCACACTGCTCTAAACTTATCTTTACCTAACAAGAGGGAACAAGGGTGCATATGCATGGTACTCCTTCATGGGGCAATCCTAATCCTTACTCTGGCCTCTGTATACATCTGGAAAGGCTGTGCCAGGATTAGGTGTCTTCTCTTGCACATTATGGTATGTGATTGCCTTTAATAGAGCAATTCACAAAGGAGGCTAGTTTATGGGAACTGATTCCAAACAAGACACAGGTTGCTAGAGACACGTATCTGAGATAAGGAAACAGTACCAAATGACTGTGAATTATGGTGGCAATGTGTATTTACCATGCTCCCTACCTAAAGTTTACAATTAGAAAACATTACTCTGTAGTATATTTATTCAGAAAACTCTAGACCTTTCACTTACTTATGAACAGAACTTTCATTGAGTGTAAGGTAGAAATGTCTTTCTAAGGAAGAACAGACCCACAGTTCACAAAACAAGTTTTCCCTTGACACATTACTTAAATAAAGACATTTTATGTGGTAAGAATGTGACCTACCTTTTTAGTCTGATTCACATTTACCAAACTGCAACTTCAAAATGCCTTTGCCATGAAGCTGAAGAATCTGGTTGTACTCTTTGGGCATTGCATGGAAACCTGGTTTAGGCAGCTGGTTATCATAATAGTGGTGGCTGATTGGCATCTTCTCCATGGATTTTGAGAAAGGCCAGAAACCATAGAGCTTCACATTCTCACAGAGTTCAAGAGCAGCACTAGTGATCATAAAACCAGATGACAACCGGTAGGCTTTCACACCCTTAGTTCTCCAGAACTGGGCAAGACTTTTCAGGTAAGTGGGGTGAAAAAATATTGCCCTTTGGGTTGCTTTGAACTCTTGCAGGGTGTGATACACTTTAAAAGAAGTGGCTGTGTTGCTTCTGAAGGAAAACGCTGGCAATAAAAGCAAAGCATCTCCATAGACCGCAACGTTCTCCAGAAATTCAGCCTTCTTTTCATTTAGTTTGTTGTATCTGCAAAGTACATTTCAGGAAAAGACTGAATGGAATACTTGCATATATGAGTTATGAACTCTGCTGCACCAGTTCAGTCTGTCTATACAGTCAATTTATACCAATCTATGTTGTCATATGTGCAGTTATGAAAATCAGTCTTTATTTTATAATAAGAATACATTCCATAGGATTGAATTGGCAACATGGGAGTTAGTGAAGCAGATCAAATTCACTGCTAGTAAGACCAGGACCTGTTTACAGAATTAATCAATTCAAGAAATTTCAAAGAAGAATGGAAAAAAGAAAAAAAAAGGCATTTAAGGCATTTTTATTTCCTGTGTTTAAAAATACATGCATTATGTAATTTTATACTATGCACAGTAGGATACGTACTGCATGTGCTTGCGAAATGTGTTTCTTACATCAATTGGTATATAATAAGCTCTCTTCAAAACCTGGGTGTCTGTCCCATTTGTAAATGCATATAAGTATGCGTATGAGCAGTCTTGGAGTGTTAAAGAGTAGTGTGTGCTCAAGTTTCACAGAGTCTTAACTGCTTTTGATATACTTTTGAAATAGCTGAAAATATAAGCATATCTATTTATCTCCTTTGACTACAAAGGGAACAGATAGAGTTAGAGATCTAACTTCACAAATGAGGAGGATTTATTCTCAGATGCTTTGGTTCCCAACAACCAGCAAGGAGACTTTAGCTCTCACAACTAATTCCCATGCTCCCAAACATTGAACAGTGAACCTCCAGAGTTACCCAAGAAGTGATACAAGACACAAGGGGGTCACTCACTTAGTTTCCTCTATAGATCTGAGTTGTTTGAATCACGTGAATCCCTTGAATCCCTTTTAGGATTCAAAGCCCTGAGTCCTCTTTTGTAGGTAGCTGTCTATCTATCTGAGCTGTGTACTTTCACCTTTTAAGGACTACCAGAGCCCACTTCTCACAGACGGCTTCAGCAGAAACTGGAAAAATTGGTTTAATTTCTCTTCACAACTTGAGTAGGTTCAAACCCTCTTCCTACGGAGCACTTCAAGACAGGGAACAGCAGCCACCGTCATTTCCATTCAAAACCCTCACGGAGGACTCAGCAGTTACCTCTTGAACAACTGAACTCCTGCAAGGAGTGATATTCCTTCTCAAGCTGAGGGGGTTTAAACTTACAGGTCTGCTTCCCAGAAAAGTGCCCTTACCATCAGATTCTGAAGCAAAATGAGGACAACTCAGGCCCTCCTGTTGACCCCAGCCCCCTGTGCATGCAACAGCCACACAGCCAAAGCAAGAAACGCCTGAGCATGTGTCTAGGAAGAGTGGCTGAAGGGTGAACTTCTGGCCTTTACTGGCTTATTTCTACTCACTGTAAAGTACATAAAGAGCCTTCGGGACACAATTCAGATCTGTTCTTCCATAGCTAGAAACTTGAACAACTCAACTTCACCTTGTTTTCTTTTTCAGCTCTGCCCCTGTGAGGTGCACTGCAGCCCAGCTCCATTTGGACACATAAGAACCATGCTTCTCTCCCTCAGGAGAGTTCACCTACATTGTACACCCTGACAGGCACAGTTCAAAAGCTGATTAACCTTAACAATAACAGCAGACTAACCCAGTACCCAAACACAGAACTGGAAATTAGAGTGAATAAAGTCAGAATAGGTCTTCTGAGACAAGAAAAAAAACTTAGTCCTGCTAAATGGTGCCAAGTTGCTTCCTGCTCCTCTTTCAAAGGCATTTACAGTGTTCTCTGAGTATTCAACTATTGTTTTAGATTTTTAAATCTTCAAGTCCTCTCAATCTCATTTCATCCTCACGCAGATTTAGCTCCTGTTTCCTTCAGTGTAACTGCTATGAACCCTGATGTGACTACATTGGGTTAAAAAATGAGTGCAGCTGTGGCAGAACACATTGATCAATCCCAGACAAATCATGCACCAGGTCAGTAGCCACCAATGATGCTGAGTCACTGGACAAAGTTTTCCTGCCTCATATTGTTGTGCAGCCCTTCTAACATCAATAAGCTAAATCTGGTTTTGGGGAAGCAATAACTCATCCTCACGTAAGTCAAAAAGGCCTGGGTAAGCATCAAGGTAGTCAGTACTGACTGCAAACATCACGTTCTACCCTTGAATCAATAACAAATGCTTGTTAGCCCTTTCTATGCTCACTATAATTTCCCCTTCTTCCTTTAAAGGAAAAAATAAAAAGCTCTGATGTTGTGTATTTGACAAATACAGCTATGACAGACAACAAGATACAGTAAGATCAGTAAGCAGTAAATAACATGCCACAGCAGTCCTTTTCATAGATAAGCCGCAGTTCCAGCCTGCTGAAGATGTCAGATTACTCAGCCTGGCCTTATTAGATTTTCTTTTCATCAAGAAGGTGCAAAAAAAGAAGAACTTTGCTGAGAAAAAAAGGGTGTGAGCAGCTTTTACATGGAATGAGAAAACAGATTACAGAAATTGGGCCTCCATTCAGGAAATAGCCTTCATCAGAACAGCTTCTAACATGTGCTTACAGTCCTACCGACAGAGTCAGACACACATTTCCAAGCTTTCCTGATTTACGATTACAATTCCTTTCTTATGCTGGGGGTCATAAGGGTCACGGGGGGAAAAGAAAAGGCTTGGGCTTGCAATCATCAGTTTTACTCTGTCATAAATTGTGGACTGGTGCTAACCAAGCCACTTGCTGGCGTAGGCATTGCTGACTCCTTTCTGCTCCATAAAAGGCCAGGTTTAACAGATTTCCATTTACACTGGTACATATTTTACATGGAAACTAAAGCTTAATGAAGTAATCTGCATGCACTGCTCTCCATGCTGGTATCCCAACGGATTTCCAACAAAATCTAAATCATGTCAAACAATTATACAATATTGCATCAAAACAGATTTGCAGTAGCACTTACTTCTGAGCTATGATACTCGGATTAACAGTCACAAGGTTTGTTTTATTGCCAACATCTTTGCTGATGCTTCCCACGGTTGGAGGGAGGTTACACCTGAAATTGAGAAACATTTACTTTAACAGATGCGCACCAGAAATGCTGTATAGTTAATATTTGCAGATTCATCTCTTGCGCAATGACACTTCTACGCCAGCTCCCAGAGATCTCTAAGCACTTTACAAATATTAAATAAGGCTTACAGCACTTCCAGTAAAAATATTTAATCTACTGTACAGATGGTTAAAATAGGGCACAGGGAGCTCATTTTCAGAAATCATCTCACAAATCAGGAGCAAAGTAAAATCCCAGAAGGCGCCAGTCTATGAATGCCCTATGTTAGATGCTAAGGTATAATTGCCTCTCTTCCCTAAACAATGCATTTCTTCTAGAAGTCTTCTATTATGTCTTCTACAACAACAATGGAATAACTTGTCCAATTGCAGAAACAGTGGTTTCTGTAAAAGGTAAAGAAAGCATTTTTTTCAAACTAGTCAGTAAGTTTAGCATCTTACTATACCAATTTCCCATTTTTATGAAGACAGCTACCTAACTGGAAAGGTTGGGGTTTTTTTTCTGTTTTGCTTTGTTTTGGTTTTGTTTTTTTAATTTTAAAAAATTTAATTTTAAAAGCCCAAATATTAGTCAAAAGTAGGAAATGAAACAAAACCCAGCAGACTGAGTGATTGGGCATCACTGAGAGAACCTGCACACTGTTACTCTGTTCCTTTGCATGAACTACAAAGTGCGAGTCACATACTAAGACAGTGCGTCAAACTACTCTCTGAGTGCGCCTGGATTTCTCCACAATCTATAGAGGGAGGCAAAAAAAATCTACTTCAATTAGATTACTAAATATTTAGATGGCTAACAGAAGGTGAGACAAATATTGGGGCAGTTAAATAACTGTATTAGTGAGCCAACATAAGGGTGTTGTTTAACAAAGGGTTCGTAAAGCCTTTGTTAAACCAAAGGTAAAGGTAAACATGTGACATTTAATGCCAGTCTTATTTCAGTTTCAGGGTTTTCTTTATTCTCTTATCTTGATTAAAAATATTTTATCTCTGCACTCATAGATCACACATGTATCCCTATAGTCCTTTCTGTGCTTAAGAAGCAGTGTTCTGAAATCTACAAAGCATAAGGAGTATCCTTAGGGAGGCAGAAATAAAGAATGGGCAAGATCTTGCTACATAACTGGCACTGGCATGCTTCCAAGCCTACCAAGTTTTCAGAAACACCGGACACACTTCAGTAAGAAAAAGCAGCTCTTACCTAAACACAAAGTCAGAACGATCGATTTCAGCTCCACAGCTGGAATTTTTCAGAATGCCCCCATTTCCAACCACGGCACAGGTCTTGAAGGGATAGACTGAAAGAGGAGAGGACTGCAACAAATAAAAAGACACAGTCAATGCCTTATAAATCTTGTGGTTGTTTCTTTGCACCTTTAGTCATTTGTCCTTGAAGGTTTAATCCAGGAAATCCCAGTGAAAGCATTCACCATTTAGCACACAGGGTTGCCATGCCTGGACAGATAAGAGCCAAAAATAGGCACCAACAGACTGAGAATTGCTACTTCTGTCGTCAGAACTTTGAAGGAATAACACAGGATTGTTAAAACTAGATTAATATCTTTAAAGACACTTGACACAAAAGTTACCCAGTAGTGGACTGAATGTTTTACAAGCTAAGGACCTAACTTGTACTGAAGACAGTTTGAATTTAGCTATTTTCCTTTGCACTGTGACAGACTGGGGGTTGTCACAGTCATTGACTTTATCAGCTAACAGAAGGTAACTTTGTAAATGCGCATTACTTTGTCATCACACAATTACACTTGATGTAAAATAACCAGTTTAGGGGAACCTGAAGATGCTGTTAAGGACAGTCATGTGCCCTGGTTTAAGTCATGGCAAATGTGATAGCTAACTGAAGAAGTCACTCTTTGTGGCTGCTCACCCTCTACTCATCATCTCCTTATTGGAGGTTGCTGTCTTGCAGGGGGGAAGCTGAATGGGGGCTAAGTGCAGCCACTTGTGAACCAGCACAGATCACAACCTAGCAAATGAATGTAAATTGTTGGCTATTTCATTTGACATTAATATAGTTGGCTGTTATCCCAGGGCCTCAGAAACATCTCATACATCTTGTTCAGCCTCTCCTGCTGTGGAAGCACTGACATTCAACAGAGGCCAATAGCTGGGCTACTTTCACTGTGGAAACTGAACTCACTTGTAAAATTGAGTCAAAATTTGCTTACAGAAAGCATTATCCTTCCTCCTTCTCTCAGCAGCTTACCGAAAGAGAATCAGGAAGTGACACTGTTACGAACAAGGCAAGAAGTGTGGGGAAAGTGGCAGACATCAACAACATGTTCAAATGTTTTGTTCAATTCTGAAAAGACAGTAGGAGAACACAAAGGCCAGACAACTCTGGCTAGCTTAGCAAGTATACGTTCAGATAAAACATACCACTTCTTTCTTCCGCTCAGTTTAAATTTGGAGCCACAGTAACCTCTATTGCAATGAAGTTTTTAGTGGTTCACAGTGGCATTAGAAAGGACTAGACTCACTGTAGCTGGCATCTCACAAATTCACAACGGGTAAGAGGGCTCCCATGTGCTCTTACTTTTGAGAAATTAAGTACGTATCTGTGCCCATCTTTGTCTCATTTTCAGAGCTTGTATGTCTGTAAGGGACTGTAAGTCCCAGCCTACAAAGTACTCAATCTAAGTCCCATTCCTTTGCTCAACCTGTGTTTCTGGCTGCAAAGGCTCTACCCCAGTGGGCAACAAAGCTGTTTAAAGGGCTGGAAGGAATGTCCTGTGAGGAGCAGCTGAGGACTTTGGGATCGTCTAGTCTGGAGAAAAGGAGGTTGGGGGCAACCATTTGCCCTCTACAGCTTCCTGAGGAGGGGACGTGGAGAGGGAGGTGCTGAGCGCTTCTCTCTGGTATCCAGTGATAGGACACATGGGAATGGTTCAAAGCTACACCAGGGAGGTTTAGGAATTAGGAAGCGTTTCTTTACTGAGAAGGTGGTCAAACACTGGAACAGACTCCTAGAGGGGTGGTAAATGCCCCATACCTGTCAGTGTTAGAGAGCTATTTGGACAATACCTTAACAACATGCTTTAACTTGGTCAGCCCTGAATCGATCAAGTGGTTGGACTAGATGATCGTTGTAGGTTCCTTTCAACTGAAATAGTCTATTCTATTCTGTTCTGTTCTATATCAGGTTTACCAACAAAATAGCTTTCCTAAGTCATATGCCCAAGCCCACACCAGAAATTGCATGGGAATACGAGGAATACAAAATGTTGCTCCAGACTGAAATGCCTTTGAAAATGGGAATGAGAAAAGCAAGGCAAACATGCTCAAAGTATTCACTCCTGAATTCAGCTGGCTGCCAAATCAGGATGCAACTTGTGTTCTTTAGCAACTCCGCCTACAATCTGATCTGTGGTACCCTGCCCATGCCTCCACCACTGCAGAAGGCAGTTAAAAAACAGGTCTTATGAGGTGAATGAATAAGTGTATACAGAGGGTGAATGGCCTCTTCCAGAGGAATCGAAGAAAGCAGCTCATTTACTAACCCAAACTATATATGATACTGCAATTATAATAACAGGTAAAGATACAGTTCTTACCACAGGCAGCATCTTAAAAATGTCCTCTGTAATGAGGATGCTCTTTTTACTGTCCACTTCATAACTCATGTTACTTCCCAGTGGGCTGTTGTTTTGAGAAGCAATAAAATTGTGAACTGCATCACAGCAGGAAGCTAATTCTGACCTGCAAAAAATCCAAACAAATCCTGCTCAAAGACAGGCAAATAAGCAAGAAAATGGTGGTAGAGAAGCAGATCAATGAAAAACAGTTCTAATTAACTAAGCAACAAAATGCTATATGAACCCTTGACTTGCTTTTTAAAGCAAGTCCATTTTCACAGCAAGCGTTCAAAATAATTAGACCCAAGAACCCATTCTCTTATGCTGTTTTCCTCTCTTAGTCTCCCTTTCTTATCCAGAAAAAGTTGCTCTTGGTCTTCTCCTTACTATTATTCGCTTCAGCCCCCAAAGAATTAACAAGGTGATTTCTGTCCACACAGAATGAGTGATTGTAGGAAACTAGAAGGCTGAAGAAAGAAAGAACCAAGCAGACTAAAGGAATGGTGATGGAAAGTACTGCCTGTAGTACTTAGTTAACAGTTAGATGGTCACAGGCCAATTAATTAACAATTCATTACCACACCTGTTCAGCATACTTTTCCTGTGCTCAGTATCACAGATAATAAATAGATTACATCACAAGTTGAAAATAAAGAAGACAGATATCTTCGTGGTAGAGACAGACAGCCTGGCTGCTCTCCAAAACACCAGCAGAGGTCCTTAAATAGATAAGACTGCAAGTGAATCACTCAAATTTTATGTAGGAGTGAAGGCTATCACCCACCTTACAATTCGTGCTACTTCCAAACTTATAAAAATATTATGTGTGCAAACATCCTGTATTATTAACAGTAAAATGCAATGAAAAGCCGCATCATACCTTTGAAATCAGACATGAAATGCTGTAATTCATTTTGCTTTAGGGAACAATGTTCTCTCTGCTGCTACCTGATCCAATTTTCAGACTACAAGGCTGAAATATTCATGGCCAGACATTATCTATCAATTGTCAGGACATTAGGTGAGATATTAAGAGAACTACTAACCATTTAGAGAAGGAAATTCATTGATAACAGAATTGCTTGGAATTTAGAAGAAGATAACAGAGCATGGAATTCTGTTCTAACACTGAAGGTTAATTGTGAAGAAAAAATACAGATATATTTACAGTTGGAGTCAGAGGAACAGAAAAGCTTTGTTTCACACTTTTTCTGTGAGTAAGGCAAACCAAACCATAGGAACTACTTAAACAATACAGGCCAAATTCTGGATAAGCTGACTTTAATAGGGTAAGGCACAGCTAAGAGAAGTTGCTTCATTCAACTTTATCAACAACGTACACAGAGCAAATATTCTTATAATAATATAATTCTATTTCTGATGGAGATGAGACATAGTCCAGCACATGGAAGAACCGAAGGATTATGTTTCCTGGAAGACAAGGAAGATAATGAACAGGTCTGGGATAACTCTCAATCTCACTTCTCTTGAAATAATGGCCAAAAATGGAGTAAATAAAAGGTGGGAAAGTTGATTTGATTCCTATATAAAATACCAAATGAGATATTACCACTTCAGTTGTCAAACTGTTTACTGTACATATTAACCCATTTTGAATACTGAGCTCTGAAACGCCTCAAAGTTCCCAGATGTGTGAGGAACACTGGCAACAACTGAGTGCTGGGGTGACGCAGATCTGAAATAACATTTCCTGGTAACTCTCCTAGTATGATTAACAGGAAATACAGCTCCTGAGGGTGGAAACAGTAGGGCTCGTATCTCCACAAGCACTATTCAGCTCCACTTCCTGAATGCAGTGATTTCCACTGCCTTGCTCAAAGCTTTAATGAGCAGGTCAGGTCTGTGGTCAATTCAAACCGCTAGGTACAAGGGGGGGGATGGAACTGAGACTATGCTCTCGTGGGTAAGGAGGCACAAACATGGTGAAAACAACTCAGTGTATAGCGTACTATTTTAAGCATACAGAAAAATACAAACGGAGCAATGAGGCAGGAGAGTACAACGATTAAGCATGGGAACACTGGATGTTATTGAACCATTCTTGACTAGAGTCCACTTGCTTTTTTGTACACTTTTTCCTATAAGCAGTTCTTTCTAACCTTAATATGTACTGCAGTAATAAGAGGATTCAGACATCGTTGTCATGCCCTGAGGGCACCACCAAGCCTCACTACCCCGTCCAACCCCTGGGGCCAGCCCCATCCTGCCCATGACCCTGGGCCCCATTTCAGCACTCCAGGGCCATCAGTCCCTGCCCAGCAATACCACAGCAGGGCCAGTTTCCAGCTGTGCCCGTCCCATCCCATGGCACATGCCCATGTCCAGGTCTAGCGCTGCCCCACTCCTGGTTAGGGTGCAAGGAGCCTGGCTGCCAGAGTCTGCTCTGCCAGCAGGTTATTGTGCTGGGATGCCATTCCCTGTCCCTTTAGGAGCAGTCCCATAATTTTGGTTTCTTTGATTTTTTTCTTAAAGCTAAAAGTAGC
>JANHGB010054170.1:0-29778 GCA_026283785.1 Coracopsis vasa
ATAGAAATGGATGTTTCTAAACACTGTATTAAGCAACTTGCTCAATTATAATGAGAGGAAGAAGAGCTTTCCAGATAGAGCAGCAGATAATTTATTTATAAATTTGGGGAGATTGCTGAACTGCAATTCAATCTAAAATATTTAACTTTTTTTACACCTATTATTCTTCAAAACAGCATATTACATAGTCAATGAAAAGTAATTTAAAGTATAAATGAATTAATTCCATTACCTCCTAAAGAATCTAATTAAGAACCTCATTCCTCAAACTCACCAATCCACAGAATTACATCCTAAAGGTCAGATACCCCATGGGATCATAAATACAGATTGGGGTCAGTTGAAATGTTCTGTTCATTCATGTTGATTAGCTATAATGGTTTCATTTAAACACAAACCTAAATATCAGTCTTCTCAAATCAGCAGCACGGATAGGGTAGTTTACCGTATTGAATTTTATCTGATGAACTTTTGATTGGCATGGACCAGCAGTGCACATTCAAGGCATTATGAAATATCAACCCAAATGAGCCTTGTAAAAAAACTATGCTCATTATTTAGTTGGAACAAACTATGAAAGATTTTACGGAGATGTCATGAGGTCCCCTCCAAATTATTCCACTCATTAAAAAAAAGTTATTTCAGTAATAGAGAATTATTTTCTTTCCTTTTTTAGTTGCAAAATGGCTGAACAGCACAAAGAAATTGCATTATTTTCTATCAGTAAAACAACATCTGACTTTTCCATGAGAATACATATTACCACCTAGATATTGAATAATTCCTATTGTAAAGTAAAATGCATGCTTTCTGGAAATTCTTAAAACTTGTTGGCATTCATTAACATAAATCATAGTTTTATTTTAATGGTTTTCCCTGTGAAAAAATATCCATTCCGTGGTACACCAGGTTACACATCAGAATCAGAGCCACACTTTTTACTGGGATAGGTCTTAGAAAGTTAAGGTAGGTCTTAGAAGGTGAAGACATGTTTACCACCTACCACCCTGCTGGAAAGTGCTTACCAAAGAGATATGCGTTTGTTTCCCTGCTATGCCTGAACTGTAGCATTTTAGGGATTCTAGAAACCTTACTATCACCACCACCCCCCCAAAAAAACCCACAAACAACCAAAACATCCAAACCTAAAACCACAGAGCTTTCACAGGAAAAAATGAGGAGGGCTTGCTTTTTTTTTAATCACTTTCATTCCACCGCTTGTGGTTCAAACCCCCAGAAGCAAAGCTACACTTACCTGTTCTTAAACACAACCTGATCTACCTTCATGTACTAAGGAAACATACTCAGCTTTTGATGAAGCTGTGACTTCGTCCTTTCACCCCTATTAATCATGCAGCAACAGGCAATCCAGAATACAGCAAACTCATTTGGAGCACAGCTGTTTTTTCTAGGAAACATGCTCCTGCCTCTAGTCACCCAGGAAAGAAAGCAGGCAGAGCCAGCTTGGGTCCTGCCTACGGCTTGACACTCCTGCACAGCAACCTGATAACATTTCTGCCCTGCCACCAGGTTGATTCAACTGGAAAGATAGACTTTTAAATGATACATGCCCTAATGCCTATATCAATAATTCATGAAACCTGTGAACTATTTCTTATGCTTTGTGTCTGCATAGAGAAAGAAAAGAATAGTAATAAACAGTCCAACAACTCTACAGAATCCAGCAACTAATTTCTGATGGATCTTCTAGAATACAGCCTGCACCAGCTTTCAGGCATATAGATTTTAATAGGATTCAGTAAGCAGAAAAGGGAAAGGAAATCTTCTATTGCCCCTCCCTCACAAAAGATAAACTTTAGAAAAAAATCACATTCCTCTGAGGCACACTTGGAGTGACAGATTAATGAATCACCTATCTCCAACAGAAGAAGTAAACACCCAAAATTAATTAAATGTACCAGTGCTTAGAACAATTGTAAAATGGAAAGCAGCAGCCAGAGGACAAAAGAAATTTACCTCACTTTTGAGATTGCATTGGCAGAGCTTGGAAATGATACATTAAAAATTAGTATGGCTTTGACAACATATATCTACTTAAAACACAAGAACTGCCACAACAAAGCAGAATCATCCAGCCACTTCTGATGGACAAATTTCAGTGCTTCACAAAAGTCCTCTGCTGGTTTAAGGCAAAGCTCTTGGTAAGCTTTTTACTTACAAATTACCCCTAAAAATATAAGCTCAACCACATATTCTTTTTTCTTCTTTTTGATAACTGTTATCCCAGATAAACCAGGCTAACCCAACTGTAATGAACTTTTTTGTGCTTTCCTACTGCAAGTGCTTGGACGTTTTGCTGACTGAAGGATAGACGCACGCAAACATAAAATGTGCTGAAGTGCCAAGTAGAATCCTGGTCTTCGCTATCCTTCTCCTTCCCCATGCTAGCAGTAGTTCTCTCACACAGTGGATTCTCCAATAATAATGATCCCACTTAAACAGAAGCCCACATGTTAAACCAGAAAAACTGACAGAAAAGATGAGACTCAGTTCCCTGTAATTCATGCAGTGGGGAAAAGGAAGGAGATAAACATAAGCATTTTCATCTTTAGCTACATATTTGAAGAATAGCTCACTCTCTAACACTTTCCCCCTTATGCCTTGTCTCCTACATTCTGTGTTAGACTCTCCAGCTCCAGGCAATACCCAAATTCTGCTGATTCTGTTTAGCATTTAGATGTCTAAAAGCAGAATTTTATTTATTATTATCCTTTTGATATTCATACAGATTTTATCTGCATACTCTGCTGCAATCATTACCCTGTAAACTCTATAAGAGAGTACTATTTACTAATAAACTGATAATTTATGCATATTTTGCAATTAAAACTTAAAAAAATAATAATTACATCATATGTACAGTGCTTATTCCACTTGTAAAAGAATGACAGGAGCTATGCAAGTTATTTATGCTTTATTTTTCAAATGGTAATTTTTCTCAGAACTCCTTTGCATCAACTATACACTATGCAAAAGTACTCTCACATGTGCATCCTTGTGCATCCTTCTCATCTCTGAGCATCCAGCTGGAAAATGCAAGTCTTTACCTTCCTTTTAAAAGAGCCTCAATTAAAAATACCACACTTGTATTTAGTTATGCATCTTGTGTAAACAATTGAAATGGATCACACTATAATTCAACTGTCTCTGCAACAAAGGCCATATGTGCCTAATACCTTTGGCTGCCCCAAATTCCCATGCATATCCTGCTGCAGAAAACCTGAAATGTATCTGAGATGGGCTGTATCCATCCCTAGGTCTCAGCAGAATCTGCCTGGCTGCTCAGTATTAACTGGAGCACAGGCTCTTTTCAATGTTGTTCAGAAAAAAATAAAAAGGAACATTTCAATCTCAAAGCCATCATAATCTAAATCAAATTTCCCTAACACCTCATGGGTTCTTATTTTAATTTGCCAGACTCATTAATTGGCAGACACAGTGCAGCAGCATGTTTAATCTATTTTTACAGATTTTAAGATACAGAACATCTTTGACTTACAAATTAGTTTGGGGCTCACAAGTCTCCCTCTCTCCCTGCTTTATCCTGACAGATGATATTAAATGGGACATTCAAATGAACTATATCAAAACTTGAAGGTCATTTTCCAAGGGATATCCCTCAACTTGGGAACAATACCATTCTCCCAGATGCACAGCTTAATGTTCTGTGCAAGCAACAAGGCTTATCTTTTTCTCCTAGAGGCTTGCTTAGCTACTGGATTACTGAGAGAAGTTGGTTTTATTACTTCCTGCTCCTCAGCAGGGTACAGCAAATCAAACCCCAGGATAAGGCACAATGAGCTGTAAATCTTTCCTTGTTTGTAAAATAACAATGAGGAACTTGCAGCTTTCTGAAATTTCGCAAAATTGTAGAATAGTTGAGGTTGGAACAGACCTCAGGAGGTCATCAGGTACAACCCCGTGCTTCAGGAGGGAACACTTACAGCAGGCTTCCCAGGACCATATCCAGGCAACTGTTAAGTATCTCTAATGATAGAGATTCCACAACCTGTCTGTACAGCCTGTGCCAGTGCTCGGTCACCCTTACAGTAAAACCACTTCTCCTGATGTTCACAGAGAATCTGTGTTTCAGTTTGTGCCCATTGCTTCTTTTCCTGTGGCACAGTATTGGTGAAAAGAACCTGGTCCTATCTTCTTTAAGAGCTTCCTTAGGACACTGATGA
This sequence comes from Coracopsis vasa, assembly GCA_026283785.1. Taxonomy (NCBI): domain Eukaryota; kingdom Metazoa; phylum Chordata; class Aves; order Psittaciformes; family Psittacidae; genus Coracopsis; species Coracopsis vasa. The sequence continues at coordinate 4,206 of JANHGB010054170.1, forward strand.
AGTGTTTGACTAACCTGAGCCTTCTCCAAGCTAAACATTTCCAGCTTTTTCAGCCTATCCTCATAGGAGGAATGCACTTCAGTCATCTTCACCACCCTTTACTGGACTTTCTCCAGTAGCTTCATGTCTCTCTTGTACTGAGGAGCCCAGAACTGGACCCAGTACTCCAGGTGTAGCCACACCAGTGTTTTTTAGAGGGTAAGGATCATCTTCCTTGATCAACTGACAACACTCTTAATGCAGCCCAGGATACTATATTAGCTTACTTTGCCACAAATGCACATGGCTTTTTGCAGGCTCATGGTCACCTGGGCGTCCACCAGACCATCAGATCCTTTTCTGCAAAGTTGAAATTTGCTCTTTAAATTAACCACTTTTCACAAATAACTCCAGGTTTGCTGAACATTTATGAGCCATCTATTGCATGTGCTCAGTCTTTAGAACAAATAAGTGTTGGTGGGTTTTCTTTTAACATTTACCACTGACTTTCTTTTATGATAGAGTAGGAATCATTCTTGGAATTGAGTATCTGCTCAGAGTACTTGGATTTATAGTTCTGAAATTTGATATTTCCAACATGCATTTCAAATCCATTTCTTTGATAATCCTAACCCATTTGAAAAGATGTCCATCATAAAAGTGGCAAAGCAAGAAGACAAAAGGGATGCCAGCACAAACCAAAATGTGAGTTTTGACTGAATAGTAAACCCAGCATTTTTTAAGACAAACTACGCTGCCTTAGTTGACATATTAATCTCAAGCTGGGGTTTTTGTTTGGGTTTTTATAAAAGACATTAGGCCCTTCCGTAATTTAGCTGCTATCTAGCAAGTTAGTACAGTGAAGTTGCTGAAAATCAAGACCTTGCCAAGGTGGAGAGGGGACTGTCCATCTTCAATGCAGCTGCAGCCAGTGTCACACCATTCCTCTGAGATGGGGGACTCCATCTCATCTCTGGGGATCAGTTCCATCTGGAGATATGACTTGTGGCTGAGTTTGTTCACAGTATGTTTTTGACTAAAACCGAAGGACAGAAAGCTCTCATCTCAACTGTTATCAGGAATGGTGCCTGGCACTTAACTTCAGACCTGCCTGTTGCTACGGATTTGTCTGGCAACCTGGACTTTTGGTTGAACCTGGTCACCATCACCAGATATGTCCTGCTCATCTTACTTGGGTACTGTGTAATTGTGCCTTTCCTGGTAAGGCCACTGTCACGTGCCTACCATGCCATCATCTGAGCTTCTGCTTCCCATTTGCCACTGGAAGTGGCTGAATCACACACAGGATAACAGGAAATGAAAACCCCAACCTCTGAACTTTGAAAGTAAGGAAAAGCCAGGTACTCACACAGTGAAGGAATCAGGGGGAGCTGAGACTCTCCTCAGGTCAACGGACTGCACTTTATGAATACTATAGGCAGCAGGAAATGAGTGGCCAGTAGAAAGGCAGCACACAGTGTGGACAGACAAGGAGAAAGAGAGGTGGGGGAGAGAGAAAGAGTAGAAGAGAAGAAAGAAAGAGAAGACATACAACATTTAAACAGAAACAAAAGGAATGTGTCACATAAAAGTTGAATGAAGACACATGCAGAACTCCAAGTTCACACTAGGAAGCCAGGAGCAACAGAAGACATGCAAATGGAGAAAATCACTGCTACATGACACATAGGAGCTTTCTAGACACAAGTGAGGAGGACCAATGAGAAACTACGCACACTGCTACACAAGAAAGACAAGGAGCCCCAGGATATTTTTCACAGGCGTTGAAAAATTTTGAGGCAACATACTTTGGAATGAGGTCCAGAAATGCAAACAAACATCAAAGCCAATATCTGACTGGATGGAATTGTCTCCAAAGGTTGGCCAACTTTAGTTAACGTTTAAGAAAAATAAAATACCCTTACTGAAGATTTTGTATGCACAATGGCAAATTGCCGTCTCCATTCTTCTTTCATGTACCTTAGGGAAACATGTATTTTACGTATAGTGACTCCCAAGACTCCTTTAGTGTTTATACTGGAATGGCCTCTTTGCTCCTCTCAAGCATATGGAAAATGTTTTATTTATGAGCTCTTCCTTCTTCTTTCTGTTCCATTATGTGCAACATTCTTTCTCAACCAAAACTAAAAGCCAGTGAAATCAGAATACTGTCTTTTGAGGTTCAGAAAGTGATCATTAACCGAAACCTACTGAGAAGCATACTAAACTGTAGTTTCTAATCAGAAAAAGACTCCTGGAAAAACTGAACCACAACTCTTCTTATTCCATGTACATTTTGTTTATAGCTCACAAGAACCACATTCTTGGCTTGATTACAGAAAACCAGCTATATGTTGCCTCTTTCACATGTTACCTTGAGCAATAGGGAAGAATAGGAATGACATCCTAGCCAGCAAGTCTTTTAAAGGAAGGACAATAAGAACATAATTCACTCTTTTGCAGGAAAAAAAAAAAAAAAAGTTTCTGCTGACCTGAATGTAGCAAAAATTTTCTTTTGCTGGTACAAATAGAAAAGACACCCACATTTTTTTCCCCATAGCCCCACTATCTGCCTTGTTTTAATCCATAGCCAAGTGTGAGCAGCTTCACTTTGTCCTATATATTCCTTGCACCTAAGAAGTTGTTTCTGGCTAGAGAAACTTTATTGGGTTGTTACTTATCTCAGTTGCAGAACAACTCATCATAGGATGAGGAAGAATTCAGGCCTGCCTTTTACATTTCAACAGCCTCCACTAGAAGCAACTTAAAAACACTGTAACTGTATTTACCAACTAACAACTTCACACTTCAAATCAAAATTTTAAAGTTATCAGAAAAGTACAATCCATAAACAGGTCATCTTCACCTACACTAGAGTAGTCGTATAATCTGTATGGCACATCAAAAAGTTCAACTTTCCAAAAGGAAATACTAAAACAAAATGAATGTTTGATGAGCACTAAATCACTAGTTACCACAAGTAGTCCATGAATAATTGGGGACAATTAATATAATAAGAAATTTGTTTCTAGGCAATTCAGCAGTGAAAGATTAAACAACTGAATAAAACATTAATTGCCAGTAATTCATCCAGCTATGACAAATAGTGTCCTCTCAGAACATCTACAGATTTTGAATAACAGTGGCAACTAGGAAGATGGGCAACTCTTACAGTTGGAAGAAAACCATGTTTCTAAAGCCCTCTTGCTCGCAAGTGAGAGAAGCATGAAATCTCTGTTCTTCTCACTCGGCTACATTACATATGGGCTGTTCAATTCTAAGATACTATTATTCCATGGAAACTCAAGTGCATTCAACAAGGCAAACAAACTCATTATCCTCTCTAAACCCCTCTCCTAAAACCTCTAGAACAAAGGAAAGCAGGGTAAAAAGAGAGTAAAACAGTGTAAGACTTCTTCAAATTAAGTCTTTTTCTACTAATGATAGTGTATTAGCTGAAACTCCAAAAAGCAATCCTACTGCTCTCCTTATCTAGCAAAAATATCAATGCCAACAATAATAGCAGCTCTGTATAGCAGACAATTTTTTAATCATTTAACTGGCAAGGAGCTCAAGAACAGCTGTCTAACAATTATGGGTAGCTCCAGACCCACTTACTAATCTCACATGGCTAACGTTCAGATGACAGTCATAACAGAACAATCTAACATATTCAATCAAATATAAGGCTTTCTGGGAGATATCAATGGAATAGGGAGATACATTCCAGATATCAAGTTAAGAAATGTAGATAAACATATGTAATTGAAAATGTTCTCTCTTGTGAAATACAGCAAATCAGCATCATATTGAATGAACTTCTTACAATACTCAAATGATTCCTAGAGTTTAACCTTTAACATGTGATTTACTTTCCATCACACCAGGAAATTCAACTCCTCTCTCTCCTTCTCCTTTAGCACTTGAAAGCAAAGTACACACACACACGTATGTAGACGCAGATATAAATATACACACATATCATTTCCAATACATGAAGATGAGACTACAGTTCCTAACAGATCATTTGTATTTTCCCAAAATGAAAGTCTGCAGCTAAATCAAAGGACTCTGACAGCAGCATAGTCTACCGTAGCACATTTAAATCAAGCTAAACCAGAAAAAATATCCTCTTGACACCTGGCGTATACTATGAATCTGTATTTCCCTACGACATTTTAAATTCAGACCTCAAAATCCAAGCCTAACCATGCTAATAATCAGATTGAAACATCAGGAATTTTGTTTTTATATTTGCATTAGTCTCCCTCAGTGTAGAAAATGATGCCCCAGGATTGCTCTCTGCTCAATTCTAGCTTTCGCAAATGATTAAGTCATTGTGGTTGGATGAAATTGGTCATTGCTGCCCACAGCCAAGTGTCTGCTATTCTTCATGGCTCAAGAGAGATGAATATACCTGATGTATTTTCCAGGAAAATAGAAATTGCACATTAGAGATACGGGCTTTACTGAAACTTAAAGCATTAGTCTCAGTAAGAGAACACAGAGTGCTAAATTGAAAAGGAAGGCACTGAAAGCAACCAGGGAGGCTTTGATTACGCAAACAGATTGACAATCACTAGATGACAAGAAGCTCTAAAGGGCTGGAGTCAAAGTTTGAAGTGAAGCAATACCTTCCATTAAAAAATACTGTTGAAAGACACAAACAACCTTTAAGATACATGAAGTGAACCTGAGACCTTTCCTGTTTTTTCCAGGTACATAAGTTAGTCCAAAGACATTGTATCTCATCATTAACCTTGACTCACCATTACACCTGCAAGAGCAAAATCCTCCACCTACCTTCCCAGAAAAAGTAAAACCTTGATGCATAGATGTTTGAATGAAATGGGGATCCTCGACCGCTTTAGGTCTGTAGTTTAGTATCGTTGTATAAGGGACAAACTAGATTTCGACAATTTGTTATAGGGTCTCAAATGGAGCTTAAAATGCAGATCAATAAACTTGAGAAAATTAATCAGAAGAACTTCCATGGCAAATAACATACATACGCAGGACTGTTAGAAGCCAAGAGGCACACCGCTGAGCCTTCACAAACCTCTCTAAATAAATAACTGAAAGGTACAACATCTTTCTAAAAGTAAGACAGAGGGTAACCCAGAAGATAAAAGAATAAAAGAAAATCAGGTATTTACAATACAGTAGAAAGGGAGGTCAGAGATCAGAGAGAGTAATTTATTTTTTTTTTTAATGCACTGCAAGTCCAGTACATGCAAAATCCGTGACCAAATATGCTGTCACAAACAGGCCTCCTGCCATTAGGACATGCACATATCCAACTCACTCATTCAGCAAAGGCATAGATGTTCTCCTCTTGCTCTTTTGCACCATGTTGGCTTGGTTCCTTAAGGAAATCCGAATGAGTGAGGGAGCCAATCGACATGGTTCACCATCCACTTGCATGGGGATAGACTTGTATGTTAAAAGTGTCACCTCGCGGCACTGATGCAATCTCTCTCCATGACCACCCACCTGGAGAGCAGCCTGCAGAAGAACAGAAAACAAACAAACAGTTCAACAAACAGGAAAGAAAAGAAAAAATACCTCAGAACAAATAGTTGAGGCAGTTAATAAATCCAAAACGCAGTTCTACTGACAACATCCGTTACACAGCGTTCCATGCATGAAGCATTCCGACAAAGCACAATGAATGTATTTTCATCTAAGATTTGTAAAGTAGTACTTAAAATTTCACAAAGAAAAGTGGTGGGCAGCAAACATATCTAACCATACACTGCACATATCACATACACACACACATGTGCATGTGCAAATGGATACCTTTGCTCATTCTTAAAGGTTTCAATTTGTTTTGGTTAGTTTGTTTGCTTTTTCGTTAACAGTAATGCTACTAATTATTTGCTCCTTAAAACAAGAACCCTAATCAAGTACATCTGTGAGACAGAAAAGTGGTTTTCCCTTCCTGAACAGAACAGAGTCCTTAATGTGAATTAGATAAATTTAAAATCATTATCATGAAAGCTTACACAGCAACTGAACCTCGAGACTAGAGAGGCTGAAAAGAGCAAGCAGAACGACCTCATTAAAAACAAATAAATGTTCAAGAATTCATTTGGAAGAAATGAAATAAGGAGAACAATGAGCAGATCCTTCAAGTTGTAGGCAGACGTTTGAGCAGAAATGTATTTTTTTAATTAGCATGACTATTATGTGAGTATAAACTCTCATCTACCAACCAGATGCAGAAAAAATAATTAACAGAGAACAGCCTAAATACAAGACCTTAATCCTGCTCTCTGTGCTTAATATAATGGATCAACTGATAATATGATCAATAATATTCATAATAAATACTTCTTATAAAGTGCCTCCCTTCCTTGGTCTCACAGACCTTTCTGGTTATGATCAAGCACATCTGGAAGACATATACAGCAAGTTAGGACTACGTTAATAGTCTAGGGTTACAATGGTTCCTCAACATCACAGCCAATGTAGACTTGTAGACCCTCAATTCTGAACTGGGTTTCTTTTAAAGAGAAAGAGCAGCTCAAAGGGCCCTACCACTTAAATCAGTCCCAATTAAAATTGTTGAGATCACTCAAGCCACTGAAAGTAGTTAGAGTCACATTAAGTGGCAAACCCAAGAAAGCTTCCAACTAAAAACTGCCAGTTGGTACATGCTAAATAGTATGTTTGACAGCATTTTTAAAAGCATACACTAGAATCTTCACAAATGAAGTTATAAAGGTTCATTCCACAAGATCTACTAGGCTAACAAAATTTTTTCTTACTTGTGGGTTATTTCCCTAATCCACTAGATTCAACGAAAAAGAGAGGTCAATATTTCTGATAAAGACCACTGTTTACTCTTGCTTACTTTGAAGATTAGCTTTGTCTGAATTTCAATTTGAGGAAAGAAAAACCATTGTCATGGGTATTAACTGAAAGTGATATGCTCTGAGGTCAGGTCACACAACAAATCAGTGTGTGAGTTTAGTGAAGACAGGCTTATCCATGTTGATTTTAACTTAGTCCACACAAGACATAGTGGCAACAAAGGCCTAAAAGTATGGATTTAAACATGATCTATACAACCTGCCAGGAAGCCCAGTTATGAGCTTTCTGCTGACTACACTAAGTTCAATCTGCAGGGCCTTTAATAGATTAATGATAACACAAGTATAAATATCAACTCTCTGACTGTCTTTAGTCACCCTCTGAACAGATTGTCACTGTGTTTGATCACTGTGATAGAAGGACACTAGGGTATTTACAGTGAGATTGCTTTATGGTAACTCAGCTTTAAATCCACTTTAAGGACAGCATGGACAGAAAGTGCACTGACAAAATTGTTAGTTGAATTTTCTTTCTCTAGCAGAACAAAAAGGAGAGAAAACATTTGTGTCAGAAATATTAAAAAAATACCCCCAACCTTTTAAGCAATAGATTGAAATATACAAAAACTAAAAATAAATAGCAGTAATTACATGATCATAGAACATTGCCACAATAAAAACATGTCTGCATGCTGTTTTTCCTGTAATAATCCTGCCATTTAACTTGGGAGCAATGCACATGCAAATTAGCCATATTTTCCAAATACATTTTTATTCTTAAATAACACTTCTTTTGTTAGAAAACTACAATTCGTCTCCTTCATTTAACAGCAGAGCATGTTTTGGCCTTGGCTGAATATGTGGAATCATGGTGGCTTGCACTCTGTAGCACAGCCCACAGAATTCACTGCGTCTGGAAGCATGTGCAATATACTCACCAGTGAGGCCATGGTGAACCCAATGACTTCAATGTAGCCATCATCATGGCGCTGAGGCTCAAAGTCTCTGTGATCTCCAGGGTTTCCCCAGGGCATTGTGCCAGCACAATACCTACAAAAAGAGGTTTGGAAAGCAAGATTTGAGAAAGAAGTTTGCCCTGAGGTGTCCTGACTAGCAACCTGACTATTAGCCTGTTCTGCTGTCCTCCAGAATTATCCAGATACCTATTCCAGAATTCGATTCAGGGACAATTAAAAGTTATGTGACAAGGGCTGGACAAAAGGGAAAACCTGCCTCTTGTTTCCAAGCTGGTACAACATCCATCTTTAGCAGGATCCTCTTGTGAGAGGAAAATGGGGAAAAGCCAGTAAATAGCTAACAGCAGCAGCAATTTTTTCTCCCAGCTTGCTTTGCTTTCTGTAGATGAGCTGTTGTGCCGGAAAGCTGTTTAGCTCTTCTCCTAGGCAGGCATGGGGTTGCAGCAGCATCTCCAGACTTGGAGCTTTATTTCTTCTCTCTCTACCATTAAAGGACAGATGTAAAAGTGATCTGAAAGTGATAGAATGGGGAACTTTGGAGAGGTGACACCAAGTTGATAGAGGCCTACAGTGAGGGAAGTGCAGGACTAAAAAGATCAAATGCTTGGGACTTCATGTGGAGCAAAGTGGTAGGTTGTCTAAAGCAGTGGTCTCCAAAGCAGGATGAACATACCACAAGGAGTATCAGAAAAAAGTATACAATTGACAAGACAATTAGGGTGAAGAAATTATTGTTTGTACTTTTAATAAATAAGAAAAACACTAAAATAGTGTTTGTTCCATTTTTATCACATCCTTTCTTAATCTTTTGTGTGTGTTTTATAATGTTAGCATTATATTAGTAAAGTTTTTATAAATAAATATACATATATTGGGATGGTGCTAAAAAATATTTTAGTGATAGGGATACACAGTCAAAATCAGTTTTGAGACTATGCTCTAGATAGCAGGAGATAGACAACTTTTAAAAATACGCCTATATTTCTATTTGGGACACCTTCTAACATGCTAAAAACCATCATTTCTTTCAACAGCTTGGTGCTCCTTTACTGTAAAATTATTGATTCTTCCCCTCCTGCCTTCCCTGCTTTCCAGCCTTTTTCCACAGTTTCCTTCAGATTAAGCAAAAGCCCAGGCATCTTTACTATCTTGTTTGCAGGTTAGGTGCACAACTTTTGAAAGTTTGTTTGCCAATCACTTCTACTCTCTCTGTATCAGAATATTCAACTTTGCTAACTAAAAGTATTATAAGCACTTAGCTCTCAAGTTGGCAGCAATACACTTCCTGCACATTGACCCAGTCTAGAATAACTTGTAAGTAAGCAAGCATCTGTCTTGAACTTACCTGGGTATGTTTAAAAACACTATACACTGGAACTTCAGCTCCTGGATCTTTGGAGTCAGGTCTGAACCATCACACTACAAAGCCAAAGTGACAGAGCACAGAGAAATTGCTGAATGGAGCCACAGACAAGAGAAGTGTTGCTGCTTTGTAACAGCTTTCCCAAGACTTTCCTTGGAATGTGTTGCAAATGTCATGCTCAAAACTGAAAAGTAACAGAGCCATTAAACTCTCACCTCACTCTCTCTCCATTCCTCCCCTCTTCCCACAGTATCATGACACAATTTCTTATACTTACCACAACTTTAACATGCTTGGATAAATCTCTTGAGCTTCTTTGCAGAAAGTCTGTAAAGGCTGCCTGCAACAGAAAAAAGTGAAGGAATTTTCATTAGCACTTTCTCTCTTCTCTTTCCTTATTTCTCATTCCACCACAGAGCTAATTACCAAAATGCCATTCTTTTGATGTAAACTCTTGCTCACATATTTGTTTCCATATTTAAGGCACATGAGTACAGTGGGAGTGATCATCCAGAAAGACATTATACATCATGCATTATCAAATCAGTGTTTCTCTCAACTACATTTTAGAATAAAGTTTTGTCAATGTACCTCCTAAATGCAGAAGTGGGTAATTTTATTTCATTTTCATAATTAATTATGAAAATTAATCACTCAAAATAGCTGATCTCCGTCTTCCACTCCCCGTGACCATGTATCCAAGACTACTCCTCAAAGCTACAAAGATACAAGCCAACACTTAGGGAATTTCTCTAGGAAAGTCAATCACAATGTGCTTCCCAAACCCTGAAAAAGGCAGACTGGCTTGTTGAGAATCTTATGAGCCAGAAGCAGATGGACCAAGACATAACTGGTACTATGTCCAAAGAAGTGGCATGTCTCTCACTTGCTAAGCTCTGTAAAGCAACAGTGCTTCAGGCACTTTTCAGCAGACACGTGTGTGGCATTGCCAGAAACAGTATATGTGCACTTTGAATTGCAACAGGCAAAATTAATTGACATGGGCTTGTGATGTGAGAAAGGGAGGGGAAATGTACTTAAGAAAACATCCGAACAATTAAGCATCATTCTATAAGACGAATCACAACTCACCCCTGCGTAAAACATTTTATTTCTAAATCGGCTGTTGAATTTCTCTGGATTTGCTTCTGTGAAAGGATAAAAAGGAAAAATAAATACACCCTAATAAAACAAGTAGACTCCATTGTACCTTCACATTCCCTGCTAGCACTACAGTGCTTTTAGCACACATCACTCTGAAAACATAAATATATTTTTTCCGGGGGTCCAGAGACCTCCATCTGTTCCATTTTCTGCTATCAGATCTCAAAACACTGATATTGATATTCTTCCCTTTTCCTGTAGAGTGAAAATAGAAGTTTGACATAGAGGTAAGAAGAATATAATCCATATATTTAGCATCTCTCAGACTATTCATCTTTGATCCCTCAGCGTCATTTGTGAGACTTCTGTTTCTGCCAGCACAGAACAGACCTCTAAGAGTTATTAGAAATCCATGAAACACCCATGCTTTGAAGCAGAAGTAAAGCATTAATGTATTACAAGGTGAAACAGACACTTCAATTCTGATGCATTACAAAGAGGTACTGAGGAATAGACATCTCTGCTCAAATATTCCTGCAGCAAAAAAAGAAGTGATTACTCTAAAACCTATTTAGAGAGCTGTTTCATTTTGATTCATTTGATCCAAGAGACGGAGAATTTTAATAGTCTAGTAATAATGCACTCTAATGGTTAATTTTTCTCACTGTTAAAATAAATGTGAAGTTTTTTTTGTCATCTTGAACTTTTCAGACTTTGATTGCCAACTGCTAAACCTTATTATATTTCTCTGTCAGACTAAAAAGCCCTCAACTATCAGATATCTTTTCCTTGAATAAATACTTATAGGCAGTGATTAAATCACCTCTTAGCCTTCTTTCCGGTAAGCTAAATCGAGCTCCTATAATCTCCCAGTATAAGGCACATTTCCCAGAATACAGGTCACTCTTGTTCCTTCTTTGAAACTGTTTTCCTAGTCTGTGGCATGCACAGATTTCAGAAGCAGCCCTTCTGACACCATATTCAGTAGTAGTACCAAACACATACACTTGTTAAGTGAAACTATTCTCTAGTGAAAACTGTTCTCTAGTTAGTGAAATCATCTGACTATCAAGATTGTTCTTCTGGCTAAAATATCACACTGGTGTGAACACATCCAAATTACTACTTCTCAAATGATCACTTGGAACAATGCTTCTAGTTCTCCTTGAAGTCACTACATCTCACAGTACCAGGCTCCATTTTGTAAGAGTTACTTTATGTTACTTGTTTGATTGTTTACCCTGCTATTGTATCATTCCTTTGCTGTGTCACAGGTGAGTCTGGAACACAGTCAAGAGCCACCTCTTCTTCAAACAATTAATTTAACCTCACAAGTAAATCTCATCTCACTTACTGAGCTGACAGCTCTTCATAAAAAGTCTCAACACCTCATATAAGAAGCAGGAGGATCCTGAAGGCTCAGTGCTGCGCATTCTCTGATTTTGCTATCCCTGATGGCTCTGGGCAGCAGCCACCAGAGCACTGGTGGCTGACCTGACCCAAAAGCCCCACCTTAGAGCAGAAAAGGAGCCTTTCTGAAATCAGGGACTCATCAGTCTTTCAACACACTGAATTTTACTTTTGACATAGCAGATGAACATGAGTAGGGGGAAGACAGTCTTTCTGTGATGCGGAATAGAGCCTAAAGTTGATTAGAGTGCAACTTTAATTGTAGTAGTAAATCACTGACTGCATATCCAAGGCTCACTCCATCCTCACCACTCTCAAACCACCCAGGGATTAGGAAATGAAACATGTTAGTCTGTGGGTGTGTGTAGGGGAGTAGATGTCCTGCGAATGAACAATCCTGTATGCCAAGGGATCAAACAGCATGTCAACAGGGATAAAGTAAATTCCATCTTCCCTGCTCCACCAAAGCATAAGGGTAACAAGGGATGAAACTGGGAAGAACTTCTACTCAGAACACTTCCTGAAGAAGCTGAGCTAAATATGTTTGGCTTGGAGCCAACCCTCAAGGCACAATCCGATTAGTCACAAGAAAAGTGTAAAGGTTGCCATGGAAAAGGTCACATTAATGTATAGGTTCCTCTGAGACACCACAATCCCTGCTTACTCCAAATATAACAATTGATCAATCTATATTGCATAAAATGCCATGACAGGCTGAGACTTAAATTTCATTTAATTTGGTTTGGTGGGGCAATGAGGGCATGGTGTTTGTTTGTTTTAATACTATATGTGATTACAACAGCTCAACATAAGCAACTGCATACAACCGCTTATCTTAATAGACCAAGTGCTACAGCTGTGAAAGTGCTTTAAGTTTTGCTGAAGTTTCCCTGGATTCTCATAAATTGTAAATGAGATCAGAAGCTGTTTTGCACTGCTTAATTCATAGAATCACAGAGTAGTTTTGTTTGGAAGTGACCTTTAAAAGTCATCTAGTCCAACCCCTCCTGCAGTGAGTAGGGACGTCTTCAACTAGATCAGGTTATTCAAAGCCCTGTCCAACCTGACTTTGAAGGTTGGCAGGGATGGGACATCTACCACCTCTCTGGGCAACCTGTGCCAGTGATTCCCTATCCCCATCAAAAAAAAAAATATTCTTCCTTATGTCTAGTCTGAATATACCTTCTTTTATTTTAAAGCCTTTGTCCTATCACAACAGGCCCTACTAGAAAGACTGTCCCCATCTTTCTTACAAGCTCCCTTTAAGTATATAAAAAACACAATAAGGTCTTCCCAGAGCCTTCCTTTCTCCAGGCTGAACAACCCCAATTCCACATGAAAAACAATAAAACCCACACACCAGTAACACCTTCAAGGCTATAATCTTTTCTCTCCTAAAATACATAGAACTCACTTTGTACATTTTAGTATTTGAGAAGATAAAACCAGCAGTAATGACTTGTAAGAGCAGACACTAGGGCTATGAAAAGCTCCTGGCCACACATATCTACTCACAGAAACATAGCTTGCTCTGCCAAGTATTTTTTTTACCCATGTAAATGTTTAAAACACTGGCATCTCTGGAACAACATCTATTCTTTATAGGGCTCCATAAGTTCATTATTAAATAATGTCTCCAGTAAGTGAGTAAGTAGCCATGCATTTCATCTATACAGTATTTTGACAGTCACATTAGCAATGCATACTGATACGCATTCATAAGAAAATGCATACAGCTGTCATCATTTCATTCCTGTGCCCTTTTGTGGCCCTTCATTATGATTCCTAAAGCTTGAAGCAGTCTTAAACATTATAAAATATGCATTAGCTCACTCCATCATATATCCTGCTCTTTATTTAGCATGGCATTAGAGTGCTACTTTTTCATCTTGAAATGACACTGATAGTATGAAAGTGAAGATAAGAGAGGCTGATCCAGAAAAAATACCTGCATATGAAGCTGAAATAACCAAAAGCTGAACACAAGCAATTGAACAGGGTCTGTTTATATAAGCATGCTTGCCTGAACTGTAGTTCCCATCAGTCCAAAGCCCACCTGTTAAGCCACATTTGGATCTGTTAGGGGTGATATAACTGCCATCAGCAAGGGGACAAACAAGATGCTACAGCAGTTAAAATTCCTGACAGTTTTGTGGACATTAAAATCTTTCACTTGCATAGACACACTTTGGGTCTGTACCAAATCTAATGATATTATGCTATACTCATACATGGGTAACAGCTGTTCCTTTTGAGAACGCAATTATCCTCCTGCTACTTCCACAGTCTAGCAGATTTTCTCCTCCTTCCACCTCCACACTTGCACCTGACTTACATTGGTTTTTCTTTCTGCTCTAACTCTGACACTTCTGCATTAGCATAAACTTCTTTTATAACTGTACTTGGTATACATAATTTTGAAGAGCTCCCCTTTTAGCTCTTTTGCTCCAGTGACTGCTATTTTTCCTTGCATTTTTTTTCATTTTAAAAACATTAAGTCCCTTGGAAACTCATGGTACGATCACTTCCTTCCTACTTGTGTGTACCTTAGGTTTTTATGTTCCATATTTCTTTTGAAATTACAAGAACAAGATGTTAAGTGGAACCCTATTTGTAATTCATAAAATAAACGCCCATTCCCAAGGCTAAGGACATAAAAAAGTTTCTATTACCTCTAGATTCATGGAATTCTAGTGTAACATGTGCATCAAATCCAAGGCTGAAGTAATTATTGAAGACACTGAGAGGAAGCTGTAATCAGATAATAAAAAGATATATAAAGATAACATGAATTAAACATTCCGTGACACATGAGGAATTAAATACTTTAAACCTGGCATCTCATGAAAACCTACGAAGAAGAAAGTGGAACATATCAGGGAAACATATGCAGAAGGTTGCTCTGAAGGTTAGTAATGGCTTGTGGAAGAGGATCACATACAGAAGCCCAAAGTACACAAACAGTGCTTTATGATCATATATGTATCTTTGTAAACCCATCAAAGGATTCGTTATGTTGTTATTGAGATTTCCCATAATGCTGCTCCACTTAACATGTTAATACAAAGGTTTTCCTAATTGCTGGCACTTCAAACTCAGCATGGTTAATGAAACTCAAGCTGTGTTCTTCCAGCTCCCATGTACCCAGGAGCAACACAAGTCCCAGACAAGAAGCCCTAATTCTATTCAGGATGCATGGGGCAGGGAAGCACACATCGGGCCTCTTCATCATTAGACGTGCCCAGCAGGGCTACAGAAAGAGAACAGTAACATCTAATAGATAAGCTGGAAATTACAACTTAAGAGGAAAATGATTCACAGAATAATATTTTATGATCCTAACACTTTCAATAACTCCAGTCCATATGACACGTTGCTATAAATGTGACCAGCACGCAAGTTTCCCAGTCTTCAGCTATTGAGATACACTAGTGGAATAAAATTCTACATCCTGTTTTTAGCTTTGTCTAATTTAGGGATGGGTGGTAGTCACACAGCTGCATCTCCTGCCACCCCAGGTAAACCAGAGAAAAAACAATGACCTTTCAGAGAAAATGCTAGGAATTTTTTTCCAGGATTTAGTTCTTGAGGTAGATGCTCAGTGGCTGGGAGCTTAAACCAACAAATAGATGGTTGACATAAACTATATTTTGCCTACCTCTGGAAGCACTGACACATGAGAACTGCAAAAGGAAGAGATGCAACTAGAGAATTAAAAAGTTTAAGAGCTTCCCCATGCATGCAGCTTATGGCGTAACCCAAAGATGTTCTTAAGCATCCTACAACCTCTGTGGGAAAAAGGAGGTGCTAACCTTACGTGCCCCATCCTCCAGCTCATCCTGTGGCAAATCAGGGTTGCGCTCAACCTGAAGATTCCAGCGGTCCAGCTGGACAATGGTCCCATCTTCTACATGGCACAGGATCTTGGACACTGGCTCATCTGTATAACCCTAACAGCAGAGTATCAGCCATGGATAGTGAAAGCAAAGAAAGTCACTCACCAATTACCTCCCTCTTTCACACAGGCCTAAAACACCAGAGCAAATGTTCCTAAGAACCTCTCAAAATATTGTTAAATTTTGATCTACCAAGTGTTTTAACAAGCTGCTGCTGACGTACACAAGCCTTGGGCAGGCAAAGTAAGGCTTGAAGGAGAGGAACTGAAAGTGTACTTGTCATTCCTGAAATAACTCCAGTCGTGTAGTCAAGGATAAATACAGAGAAATAAAGTGTAAACTATACTTAAATTAGAAGCCTGCATATCCTCCTCATTACTTGTCCTGAAATATCAGACAGATACATCTATGTACCACATTCATTACAACAAATAGATCATTAGTAATTCAAGATCCCAGACTGGAAACTGAACCAAACCATTGTGCTTAACTGAAGCAGATCCTGAACAAAGCCCTGCCTGCTCTTTTAGTCAAAATGAAGTTCCACCCTACACAACTAAACCAGAGCAGCAAGTTCATAGCCCACATATAAGGGTACCCCAGTCAGCACTTACCCCACCCCAGTTGAGAGTGCGGGCAAGGTCGTTCCCAGTGCCAAGTGGAAGGACAGCCACAGGAGGCGGGGGGCTGAGTTGCAGCTCATCGAGGATGGAGAGGATCCAGCCTACCTGTAAAATGGGAAATGCAGAGAGCCATTAGTCAGGAAGATTAAAAGGGATGGAAGTGAGGGGAAAAAAAGAAAAAAGAAAAAAAAAGAGAGACATAATTTGATGGCATCTCCTTTACAGAGATGATCAATTAAAATGAAAGGGAAAGCGTAAAATTACAATATCTGAAATTTAACTCCACAACTGCTGCATCTGAGGTTTCACTTTTTGGACAAAGACACAGCAGTTTTCATGAAGCTCCTGTGCAAGCAGAAGCAATGGGATGTAGCCATCTTTAACAGCAAACAGAGATACTGAGGAAAAGGAGCACATAAGTTGTTTTTCTTTAAGCAGGAAATGAAAGCACATAGAATTACACCTAGTATCATAAGGATGCCTAAATACTGCTCTGAAAAATATTGCATGTAAAAATGAGTGAAGGATAATATGGAGAATTCAATATAATTTTTTAAATTGCCATTCTGCCAAAGAAAACTAAACCTTGACAATTGTTAGGAGAGAAAATGCGAGGCACACTTAAAATGGCATGGTATCAGAGAGCGTGTCCTGGAACAGAGGGTCCAAACGAAGTCAAGCATGGACCTGCCCACAGGTGTCCCATTCCCCAGACAATAGACCTTAATGATGAATTATATGACTCAGTGCAAAGTATTTTATATATATATATATATATTCTTGCCATATGTATGTACCCATATATATAAAATAAAAGACTAAAAAGCTGGTATAATAGAGAAAATCTAATCCTCAAGGTTGATGTCTTTGGGTTGGAATAATGAATCCGGCTGTTCTGTATCACAAACTATTAGTTATTTTAGAGAGCTGTTTCTCTTTCCTGACCCTTTTCTGGACTACACAAAACTTTCAAATAGAAATCTAGCCAGAAGTAACGAATTACTGTAAAATATTTCAGTTTCATTAAATTCCAAGAGGGGAAAGAATTGTTGCTGAAGATGTTATCAAACCTTTTATGACTGAAATTCTTGCTACAAGAAAATAAGACTGTCTCATAAACTATTTCTCACCTTTAAAAGTCAATTACAGTCTGTGAAAAAACCTGCGCTGTAATTTTAAATAAAGAATTAAGAAAAAAATAAACATAAAATGATAAAATCTATTTTTTTTCCTGATGCCAATGTTCAAAGGTGCAGTCTCTACTACAAATGATTTGAAATACAATTTCAAATAGATTCTTAACCCAAACTGGGATGGCCTACACAAAAGGCATCTAGCCTAACATGGACATTGGGAATAACAGCTCAAATTCAAACTATATCAGATGGGGTAGCCTGGTGAATATAGCAACCACCACAGTACCCAGTATTCTAGGATTTATCTTTCTACAAGTCTCTTGATGGAAAAATTTAATGTTGTATAAATAGCATTTACAGGACAGATATTTAATTAGACTTGTTGTCTAATTATTAAAGCATTCATCTGAAATGTGATCCCATATTAGAGCGCATTGTCTGATAATAGTCGTCTGAATCGCAACTCATGAACTTGGATATCACCAAAAGGTACTTATGTCTATCATAGGCCCCATAGTAGGACTAAGTAGAGTCCTTAAGGGATTTTCAGAGGTAAGTAATCCTCTACCTTTCAAAATAATCTATCCTTCAGTATTAATAATGGGAGACAGAATAGAGTCTCAGCAGCTTCACCAGGGCCAGGACTTCCTGAAGAGTCCTCTGTCATTAGCTCTTTGTCATTGCCACTGACTTAATCCATACATCTGTGCATGCCTCAGCCTCCCACTGGTACAGGTATCATTACAATACCTACTATTTCTGTAAATGCTCTTAACTGATAAGCAGAAAATTCAAATTACTAATTTATAAGTACAACATTGCTGTTTTACATGAGGTCATTTCTAAACCTTGCACACTGGTTTTCAATCACAGATGACATAGACTGTCATTTGCCTGTAAATAGAAAGTTCCTGACTGATGTGAAAGCAAAGCTTTTCACTCATGCCGTGGAAAGGAACAGCAAGCAGCTACGATGGAAAAGTTACAATAAGTTCTGGTTCACCTCAATATTGCAAGGTAACATCTGGTCTCATTGAATATTCATTAAGTCTATCTGAGCCAGATTTTTCATTTCTAGACGTAATGTCTTTGGGAATAACTGGATATTAATTTGCTTCAAACTGAGCTGCGGCAGAGGTAATGGTTGAGAGCTGGTTATACTACTGAGAAGGTGCTGCCACCTGTCGCTCATACTGCTGAAAGGGAAAACAGGATGGTCAGCGTAGTTGCATTCATTTCTGTTCTATTATTTTCATTTTCAAAAATATATTTATATATTTTTATTATTTTTTCCTATTAAAATATTGGATTCATCAGATGGAAGAAAAAAACTTTCAGAAACAGACTGAAACACTTACTTGCTCTTATGTCTCCTGCTAAAGCAATGCACGTTTCTCAAGGAAAGGTCACAATTTAGTAACATCATATTTTCCCTGGTACCAGCAAGACAGTAGCGTAATCATGGGGGTCTCTATTCAGTCTTGCAGGGTAAACAGTGGTATGAATAACCCCTACAGCTGAGGGTTGAAAAGAACCCACAGAAACTGAGCAGAAAGTATCCCCAGGAATTCAAGCAGTGATGGGCTAAGGGTAGGTGTTCAGCTCTCTACAAACAACAGTTAAAAATTCCTCCCTGTACTGTAGACATCTACATATTTCCATCCTGGCCGGTCATTGCACCTTGCAATCAGCTATGCATTTTTTTTACCATACTCACCTTTATACAAGTCATCCACCACATTTGGGAAAATGAGCTTCACAGAGATTAAAGGCCAGTTTTCAAATGCATTTACGTGCTCAGTGGCACAAAGAGATTTACAAAGAGTAATGCGGTTGTAATACCTCCATTACCACTCATGGCCTCCAGACCCTGTCTCCAACTGAAGGTGACTAAATCCTTTAAAGGTCTGACCCTATTTGTTTATCCAAGAACACGCAGGAATTCAGTAACAAAGAAAAATACTGAATCTGGATCTTCCAGGTCCCAGGCTAGTAGTATGACCAATGCAATATTCTTCCTCACAGATGCTTTGTAAAGAGAGTGGGAAAACTCACTTTCTTTAGGTACAGAGGATTATTTGACTGTACTCAGGCATCACGGAGACAGTAACAAGAAGGAGCAGAAATTAAGATTCAATGCTTCCAGACACTGACTTTACCTGCTAGCCCCTCAGATCTGTGTAAATAGTGAGAGGAAGCCAGCAAAGTTAGTCTTTATTATCTTAAGCTGTACCAAATCTTTATGCTTAAAATAGATAGAACATCAGGATCTGGGCCCTTCACTACACAGGTCAGGCCACACAGCAAATTTAAAAAGAAAA
Source organism: Coracopsis vasa (assembly GCA_026283785.1). Taxonomy (NCBI): domain Eukaryota; kingdom Metazoa; phylum Chordata; class Aves; order Psittaciformes; family Psittacidae; genus Coracopsis; species Coracopsis vasa. The sequence goes on from JANHGB010054170.1 coordinate 23,833, forward strand.
ACAGAAAAAGCAGATTTCGCAACCATATGTTCTCTGGCTCTGCAGGCATCACAAGGTGGGAAACCCACAGCTGCAAATGGCAAGGAATTTAATCTCTTGGCTGATGACCACAGGGCTGCCAGGTGCCGGCCACCTACCGTCCCATCCCCACCGCAGGCCAGGATCCGCAGGTTTGGCACTTTTCTGTACAGCTCCAGCCTAGCCAGAGGAAGGAAGGGGGAAAAAGGAAAAAAGTTAGAACCCTGAGGCAGGCACTTTTTACATATTTTGTGGAGCGACAGTTTAACTGACGCTTAGAACATTTTCAAATATTCTTTGCTAAGGACGTGTATGGAGGCAGAAAAGTAAAATAATAATAAAAACAACAACAAACAAACAAGCAAAAACAATCTCAGCATGATAAAAAACCTTGGCAGTGAGGAGACATCAGCAGGCAGCATAAGCACCAACCCAGCCTGAGCCCTGTGACTCACTTCACATCTTTATACACACACAAAACCATGAGGACATGAAATGGGGCCCTCCTCCATGTTTAGGCAGCACCTCCTGAGAAGTATTGGATCAGTTTAGCATGTTCCCATGCTAAACCTGAAAGGCCACATTCCCATGTTCCCTCTGGAGATGACAAAATCTTTCATTTTTCTTATCTTAAAGCAAACAAATACAGACATTGAGGTTTTAAAACAAAATTTAGTGTTCTTTACCAGGATTTGCTCAGCCACTATTTCTGAAGCATGCAGAGCTTCTTCAACTAGTAGGTTTGGTTTTGGTTTGTTTTTTTTTAACGTCAGAGAAGGCAAGTACATCTAACAGAGTTCTTTCTCTGGATAGCTGATCTAAGATACCAACAGGAGAGCCAAAACAGCACCCGCAGAAGACATGTTCCTTCAGTTGCTTGAAAGAGAGGCATAATGAAACATCTTCTAATGGAGGTGGCACATTCAAACGTAGAGAGCTGAGTGACCAGACGACCTAACCTTCCTTTAATTCTATTATACAGCTCTGAAAACTCTATGTCTACCTTAAAACTTCTATACATCATGAGAGGATCAATAGTGGAGATGCTTCTGCAATAATAAAAAACTTGGGTGTCTTGAATAACAAATACTTGGACGTCTCACATAAGCCCTCCTCATCTCTACCAAAACCTGGATACACAACCTCATACACAGTCTACTGGTCTACCTGAGCTAGACCTTTGCTCGTTTGATTAGAAAAGAATTATGGTCAGCAGCAGTGAAGGCTCAAGAACTTACGCATCTCTTGGCCCTTCCTGAGAGAGATCAAAGACCTGGCGTGGATTCAAATACCACATAAACATTTGGAGAACCTTCGTGCCCTGGGAAGAGAGAAAAATCAAAGGAAGGGAAATTGTGAATAGTTAAATGATTATTAGAAATAACAGTGTTCAGTATTCACTATATTTGTATTGCTTCTCTTTTTTAATGCTTTATAAAGCAGCCATAACCTAAAAAAAAAAAAACAAACTAGAAAGCAGCATAGCAGACAACTGCTCTACAAAATAGCAGCCCACCAATCTGGGTAGGGTGCACATGCCTACATATTAACTAAATTTAACAACACGTATCACTAATGGTTTGTAAGAACAAGTATTTGGAGTCAGACCAAAGGTTCAGTTCTCACAGCAACCTTTTCTCTTGCCTTTCACCACCTGCAACAAGAAGAAACCTTTGTTATCCCTCACTACCTTTAGCCATCTAAAGCAGCAAGACGTTGAACAAGCTTGTGGGCAAAATCACGATCACATTGAACAGTGTCCTGTCCAACATCCAAGCAATGAAATTGCTTTGACCTCCACCACCACCATGAACACTCGCAACTGTAGCCCTTTACCATCTAATGAGGCAGGAGTCAAGTACTCTGTGGGGTTATAGCTGCCCCAATGCTCCCTCACTCAGTGTAACGTGAACAGCCTATCACCTAAAGATATAATTTCTGCTTTCTCCAACTCTTGGGTTCATATTCCAGACACTCAATTTCCTTCCTTCATGTTCTGCCCAGACACGAAGGGGCAGGATTTCTCTCTAGCAGAAGAGGGCGAAGAACCCTATGGGGTTTCAGACATGGCCTGCGGTTGCAAGTAAGGAATTTTCAATAGCTCCCCCTCCAGAAGAATGGTGCTTCTATCCAACACCTTCCCCTAAGTGGAGAACCAAGAATAGCAGTCAATATGCCTAGGGAAATGTATAAGGACAGAGAAAATGAATGTGATATTTGCTGTAGGTATTTTCCCAACCTCGGCTACTTACAGTTCAGGACTTTAGGAACCTTCAGGGTTTTCTCTTCCAAACCTCTCTTTCAGTCCATCTAAACCTTTAGCACACCCTATTACAAGGAGGTTTTGCAGCTGAATTACACACTTTGAGAAGGACGAACTGGTTTCTTTGTTTTGAATCACAGTCTTCACAGTTTCATTTGATATCCTCCCTAATTCTTCTAACAGAGGAGAAAATGAGCGGTGGCTATGCTAACCTCCATGCTCTACAAGCCTTCGTTGTACCTTACATCAATATTTTCAACTAGAGGGCTCTGTTTATCAAAAAGTACTCAGATTACTTAAAATTCAAAAAGTGGCGGAACTAAGCTGCAAAATAGTCACTTGGGTAAGGTTTAATTCAAAGAACCCTAAGAAGGAAATCTGCTGCATTTTAGTTACTGAAACTTGGTTCTCTATGGTACAAGAGAAGTAATGATTTCTTTTTAAATGCTGTAAGAACATGCTATTTCACATTCATTAATTTCATAAGGCTTTCCTAGTAAAATTAAACCACTTTTTGGATAGAAGTCTAAGACTTTATTGGCAAAGTAAATCTTCTGCAGAAAGATTAAGTCTTCTGAAAACTTCTGAACTACTAGTTTAGATTCTTGTCAACAATCTGAAGATAGGAACACACCTCCTCAAACACCTAAGTATCCATTCCATGTCCATGAAACAGAAAGGGCATTAAACAAGGACCTCTTCTGAAGACCGCAGAATTTTTCCTATCTGACCGACCAGAAACTGGTCTCATTTGCAATGAGTTGTTAAACCAAAACTTTGTGACCTGGATCCAGATGATGCTCTTACCTGATTACCTCCACTTTTTGGATTGACAAAAACCAGCAGTGGCTTCATGAGCGGAGAGGAGATAGGTTTTATCACAAATGGCCGACCTTTGTTATCCTGAGAAACAGAAGCAAGCAACAGCTTTAGTATAAGCTATGAATGTTTCCCTGACATAACATGTGCAGGAGACCTAACAGAGCTCTGACAAAGCTACCTCAGGTACTGGAAATAGTACAGTCATGTTAATGTGGTGCACAGCTGGGACTAATTTATTCAGCTGGGACAACTAAGAAAACAAAAGGGGGAAAACATCCCTTCAGGCCAGCCCAAAACTATTTTAAGATTTTACAAAATGTTATTTAAAAAAAAAAAAAAAAATTCACACAGCACTAATGTACGAGATAAAGCGCTATTTCTAATGCAAAAAAAATTCCAATGGAAAACAGAAGAAGCTACTTATTTCATTAATTCCAAGTAAAAGGCAGGTTCTATCAGCATTTATCTGCAGATGATCTGCTCTTGAATTCTTGGCCTTGCTGCCCTCCCATCTTTGAACAAATGCCACATGAAATGAGAAAACTATTTGCCTCCATACACCTGCAGGACACAAGAGAGCATTGCAGTAAGGGCTTTCTTCTGGGAAGTGGCAGACACAGATTTAAGTTTCTGGTCTGCAGTTCTCCCATGATCCAAGTGAGAACTTTAACCAGAGAGCCCTCTCCATACAGAGGTGAGTCTCCCTCCACCTCTTCCATGAGGCTGTTCATCTCCATAACTAATCCACTAGGCAGTTTCTGGAAACAAAGTCTCCTATAGGCTATATGGTAAATCACACCATCATATTACTCATCTGTTTATTCCCTCTCTGTGACCCAATGTCAATTTTCACACAAACAGAGTATTTTCAATATGTGATCTGCTGAGGGAGACACCCTCAAACTGAAGCAGACCCTTGCATCAGTGCATTCACCATGTATTTTATAACCCCAGTTTCAAACCCCTGCTCTGCCTAGTGGAAACCCAGGGTCTGAGCTGCATTCCTTATATCCCAAGAGAATGCTGTTTCATTATGCTGCGGGTCCTTCTGGAGTCTGAGATGTTGTTTCTCGAAAATTCTCATACAAGTTTTATCAAAACTGATCTCTTCTCACAACTAATCCAATTGTGTAGATTTTTCCAGTGGAAAAAAACTATATTAAAAAAATAAACTTCAACATCTGCACTTTGGCATTTAAACAAAAGGAGCCTGATTTCTAAAGTGCTTGAATACCTACTTCATTGCCTCTTTTGCTGGCTTTCCTTTTAAAGGATGTTCTCTTCTTTCGCCGTGTTGAAGTCTTTAATGAGTTCTACATCAAAAGAAAAAAGAATACATGAAAAGCAAAACAAAATTTAGACGACAGGCCCAGACAGAGCCCCTTTACGAAGCTCTTCCATGCATGTCCACTTGGAGAATGATAAGAGTATCTGGCACATGCTCGAGATTTAAATTACATGCGCTGCATGCTTTACACTTCCACACCACCGTTTATGGAGAAAGCCACACACGGAGACCAGACTGGTGCTTTGGAACTGGAAACTTTCCCACGCTGTGAGGGGGGAAAAAGATCAGATGCTCCCATAGACTCACATAACACCACATGTTGTACCTGCCAACCCTCCCAATAGGGGTAGGAGACGCCCGTTTCCCCTTCGGGGCTCCAGTCTCCTGCCCAATCAGGCTCGTCTCCTGGTATGGAGACCACCTGCATAAAGATGTAATAAAAAACATGATAAATGAGATATTTTTCATGTTTTTTCAGGAAAGAAAACAACAAGTTTTAGCTCTGGCAACCACTATGACTCAACATAACATAGGCCACCATGGCGTATGATGCTGGCACTGTGGACTCAGTTCCAGCCTATCAAGAAACTTGTGTAATCATCTGCTAAGGAACAAACTGAGCTGTTAACATTAAAGGAGTTGGGTGAGGGAGGTGTTTGTGGGGGTTTTGTTTGTTTTGTTTTTAAATAACCATATCACTTAACTACACAGAGAGTGGAAGGTGGGGGGAGACACACAGACCATAAAACTGCTTGTATTTTTGCAGAACCTATTAAAATAGAACTTGTATCAAAGCTATTCTCCAGGCTGGCAATAGCCTGCTCAATGATACTGAACCAGAAAGTGTTCTAGTGTGATAAAAACAGTCCAAAGAGAGCAATTTTATTCTTATTTTTTAATCATTTTAACTCAGTAGCTGAAGCCATACCTGCAGGAAATCTTAACCCTTTTCATATGATTGAAATTTCAAATTATAGGAAATACTGTAAATATATTCCCAGTATTTCAACTCCTAGTCTAGCTATCACCAGGAAATAAAGCAACATAGTGAATTAGAAGAAAGTTTATTGATTTTTTTTTTTTCTGGCTTCAAGAGGGAAAGCAAGATCCACTCAGCTCATCCAAAAGTTCATTTCCGTCCTGACCCTTTTCAAAAATATACCACCAATGAAAAAAGTCAATAACCAGAGATGATCAAATCTGTAAGCAGTGACATCTGTTCTTAATCCTGCTTGCTAACCAGCATTAACAAGAATAGCTTCTATATTCTATTTAATACATAACAACTACCTTCCGAATTTCAAGACTTCAATATGGCACACCAGATACGGAAGTTAATGTTTCCATATCTCTGAGAAGTTAAGAAAAAATAACATCTATCTAACTTAAATACCTAAAGGCACTGTCCTTTTTTACATAGATCAAGAAAAGCCTGCTGTAGAGTGCAAGGTCCCGTGCTTTTTGTCACCTCTCAAAATTCTTTGTGGACCAGGATAGTCAGGCCTTGTTGCTTACTGAAACTACTGAAAAAAAGATAGCTTGCAGAGCAATTACA
>JANHGB010054171.1:341-14341 GCA_026283785.1 Coracopsis vasa
AATTAAAACACACAGCATCCTGGAAGCAGGTTGCCTCTGCAGTACTTTAAGTGTTATCTTATGGGATGCTGCAAACTCACCCTATATCCCTCCCTGCCACGACGTTCTGTGTACTTCCCCCCTGGGGCACCTCTTATCCCACCCCTCTTGGGCACCTACATCCCTTCCCACGAGGGTTCTCTATTCCCCACCCTCCCTCCAGGTCACCACACACACATGCTGGTCACCCACATCATCCTGGAGGGCACCCAACTTCCTCCATATGAGATACCACTCATCCCAGCATGCATAGACAGTCTGCACCACATACCATGAGCGAGCAGAGCATACAGACACTTGGGCCCTGGTGGCACCTGGTCTCCCAGGGGGATGATGGCTGGGGGATGGAGAGGGCAGGCAGCTTGAGTGCTTGCCAGCAGCTCTGAGGAGGCAGAAACTCGCCCTTCCTGGACTTATTTGGAAGAGCCCATCACACACATGAATTTTTAATGCTGGCTGGCAAAGGACACCATCAGCTCCCCTATCACATTTCCCTCCCAAACCACCCTTGCTTCCAGTAAGGAGGACAGGAGCCCCCTGCTGCAGGCAAAAAGGGGGAACCTGGCCCAGCCCCACAGCCAGGCCTTGGGGCCAAAAGGTGCACAGGAAGCCCTCAGGATCTGCACCCCAACCTGGGGCAGCCATGGGGTCTTGTCCCCTGGGTTTGGGGCTTGCAGGCCTCCTGGGGGAGGGGGGGTGCAAGGATGGGGCAAAACATCTGAGCTGGGCTTGGAGGACAAGATTGTATCAATGGAGTCTTAAATTAAGATGGAAAAATCAAATAGCAGCCTCTCTACAATGAGTTGGAGGTGCTGGGGTGTTTTACCACATTTCTATCTGTCCCCCCAGCCTTTCACATGTGGTTGGAAACTGCGCAGTCAGAGCTGCTCTCAGTTCCTATCCGTAGCTTAGGAGCAACCCTTGGGCCAAGGGGTCAGGCAGAACAGAGGCGAGCAAGCGCTGGGGGGTGAATAGTAATTAATAAAATTAATTGCCTTTTACTCTATTACTAGGGGAAGAGCGCCATCTCGTGTAGGAAACCATTGTGTAGTACAGGGCAAAGATTTAGACACACAGACCCTCAACACACTGCCCCGGAAGGGAACGCGTGATGCTGGGGAGAGGGAGCTCGGCCACGCACTGATGTTCAGCATCTTCATATATTTCCTTGTTAAAATCTTGTTTCTTAAAAAGATGCTTCATTTAGGGAAAGAGGAGCACTGTCCCTGTAGTCATCAAGGCTTTCATGAAAGTAGTTGCTGTGGGGAACTAAAGAAAGAAAAGCATCAGAAAATACATAATTTCCTTATAAAACACATAATCAAGCAGTCATACTTCACCAATATCAATCCAGGCTTTTCAGTGTTATGTTTTAAACTCACTGCTCATTATTCAGATTCAAGGACCTCCTATAAGCTTTGGCCTCCATGCAGAAAACAGGAACTGGGTTAAGTACTGAAATAACAGTTTAAAGAGAGATGATAACCAAGCAACACACAAGTGCTTCATACCAGATTAGTGTACAGTTATAATATGGTTTTAATTTGAGACAGAGGTAGTCCTCAGTCCCCAGGAACATCAAGATGACCTGCGTGCGATGGCAGGATGCAGGGCATCAAATGCTCTTCTTATAATGGGAATGGTTCCTCCCATGGTCCCTGGGGCTGAAAGCCCCAGTCCCCAAGGTATGTGATTCCTGAAGAATTTCAGCATCTAATAACTTCAGCAGTAACTTTTCACTTCAATAATTGCCAAGACCAACCTGGAAGCATCACAAGAAAAACAGCAGAATATGTATAAGAAAACCAAACCCCAAATACCCTTGGGCTTGTATATATTTGTAGAGGAAGAAAAGGTGCTTAGCATTCATATTGGCTGTGCTACTGCCATTCCCTAACCCTCTTTCTTTCCTGACTAAGGAAAGCAGAGGGAGGGCAAGAGACTAGCAGGGACCTCCAACAAGTATCAGTCACATGATGTTTTCCAAATGTAATTGTTTCATTTTTGTCCCACAGTGGTAACCTGCATCAGAAGAAGGATGTAGCTTTCCCCAGAGAGGTTTTTAAAACCCAGCTAAATGCTCTTTTTTTCATTGGAACTTGCAATTCCATGTTTCTGCGCCAGTAGCAGCACTTTTGGATTGGAGTTGTTTTGCAGCCTTAGGGGCCAGCAGTGCAGAGAGAACTCCAAGCATACTGCAAATTAGGCATAATTATATATTTACTGTGAATTAAAACAATGGCTAAGATCTTGTTATCATCACCATGTACTGACAGGCTCTCCAGTCTTCACTGATACATTACTGGATCCCAAGTACAGACACTGTCTATGACACTCATTCTTTTTTGATAGAGTTTTACTTAAAATAAATAAAAGCTCTGGAGCAGAGGACAGCAGGATAGCAGCAGCAGATCCCAACCTGCCTTCTCTTCCATGCAACCTTGGTTTTAAGTATATGAGCAGTCTAGCATGTGATTATTATTAATACCCCATCTGGCTTTGGTTGCTTGGGCGTCATAGAAGAGAAAACATAATCATCAACTTTGGATTTAGATTGAGGGCTATCTCTATATGTATAATATGTACATGCCATTAAGAACAGACATTAAATTGAATCCATGAAATGACAACCACAGCAAGTCACCAAGGAGAGTTGCTGATTTTACCTCCAGCAGCTGCTGCAACTTCAAGGTCATCTGGAGAAGCCCAAGTAAGAGTTACCTGCAGAGCAAGCAGTTTGCAAAGCCTGTAAAATTGCAGCCTCCCCTTCATCTCTACATCAGCCGAAGTCCTCTTCATCATCCATCAGCCCTTCCAGGAACACACCTGGTACGGTATCTGGGCTTAGCCTAAAGCAATTGGGGTTTTATCTAAAGATGAGCATCTTTCAAAAAAAACACAGAGATAAAACATAGCCTTGCACCAAAGCAACAGCAAGAAGAATTAAGGTGCTGAGTAGGACCAGACACCTTAATTGACTGACCCTCTCAAGTCCTCCAGGCATCCCATATATATGAAAAACCAGGCAGTGAGCAAGGCAGCTCCTAACTGGAATCCTTTCAGGGCAAGTGGGTTGGGAGGACAGCCAGTGACCCTGCAGTAATGAGAGTATTCAGTGTTATCCCATCTTATTCCTAGGGAGTAAAGGTTATGCACCTGCCCCACCTTTCCTGGAAATTCACCAGGCAGCTGCAGAAAATAACAACACAGCCAGTCCAATTTATTCTTGATAGTCCCATTTATACTGGGTAGCCCATTACTAATATTTTGCTTTTAGGATAAGGACAGTTGCAGCTATTTCCAATGGTAAGGATGGGGGACTAGGGGAATCTGGTTGTTTCTACAAGAGCTGGCAAAGAGTTTTACAACCACCTTATTATTGGCTCCTTTTATTAGCACTTTTTTTAAAATGCAGCTTTGAAATCCAACCAGTGATACCCCAAGGGATTATAGTTTATCTAAAAAAAGAGCATGATAGCATCTAAGAAACGGCAATGTTTGGCCAGATACGCCAATCCCAGAGCATCTCCAAGGAGTGCATCCCTCCATTCCCAATTACTAATTCCCAACTGTGGGTGAACGTCCACAACAACAACTTTTCATGTACAAAGGAGGCAAAATGCAATATGCTACTGGAAGTCACTCCCTTGGCTTTGGCCAGCACTGCCGGAGTGCTCTCAGCAGCTTTTCTGTTATGAAGCACTATAGAAAACAGTTTACAGAAAGTAGATATGTAAAATATGCCAGCTATCGAACCCAGGAAGGCTCAGCACCTTCATTTCTCACTACAGCTCCTTCTAATAAAGGCAGATAACTTCGCAAGCCTGAAGCATGCAGACATTACTCAGACTGGGACTGTAATTATCCCACTGGAAGCTGTGCCAGCTATCCCTTAGTGTAACTTTAACAGAGTATCAAAAGTGGTGCTGGATTTTTGTAAAAATCAATAACCTGGCTTTTATTCTGCCTTTACAGCCCCCACCATTTCTCTTTTACATTCACTTTTGCAAGCAAAGAGCCTCTCCAGCATCAGGGTGGACTTGAGGTCACAGCACTGTGTTTTGGAGGAGCTGTATGAAGTCAGCGATCCCCCCATGTAAAAAAAAAAGAAAAAAACCCCCCAAAACATTAAAATATAAAAAGCAGTATTTATAATCTATTTAAATAGTGACAAAAGTCTAAGCATTCTTTCCCCCTTGCCCTCAATATCCGCTAAGACTTCGTGGCAGCTTCCTAAGAGATGCAGCTGTCTGATGGACCAGATGACACAGATGGATCACTAGGTAGGACTTCCTAACATTTAGGGGGGTTTACACATGTACTTATAGAAGGACAGCATTAATAAAGGCAATGGCTAAAGAATCTATCAAAGGTATTTTTGTTTTAAAGGGCAGCAGATATTTCATATATGTTTATTTAGAGGGGTTTTCTTCAGACATATGGGTGCAGAGCAGGAGAAGATGTGGCAACATGTCCTACGGGTACAGGGCCCCAAGTCCCAGGTGTGGTGGCCCTCAACGGCTATCAGTCACATCATCTCCCATCCCTGACTCTGTTCACACAGCTCTGTTCTCCCTTCACCTTTCAGCTTTATTTGGTAAATCAACCCTTGGGAATAGGTGCGATGCCAAAAGCAGGGTGGTACCAGATCAAGTGCTAATTGAATTCAGATGGAGCCCAGGCACTCTTTGCCTTCTTCCAGATTTTAATTGTTTTTCTCATCATGCACAAGATAATTTGTTATGGGAGGGTGTTTTAAGATTACAAAGAGGAAAGATTAATTTTGTGCTCTTTCCATCTTCAATGAATGTCATTTCAGTCCCTATTTCACCAGGTAATTTAATAAACTGTGTCACCTCCTCAGTGTCTACTTTACTAACAGCTATGAGGCCTTTTCACCATGCAGTAACTCCCCATATGGGAAGCAGAAAGCATCCAAACAGTTTTCTTTGCACATAAAAATGCAAAAGAGATATTTATATTTAAACAAACAAACAAAAGTACCCAGTCTTCCCAATCCTTCAGCAGCTGATGTTAGAGTGGCCTGCATGCTGAGGCCTTTGCAGAGCTTCTTAAGTTTTTCTTGCTGCCTGGCACCTTCAGAAAGTGCCTTTGATTTGGCTTTGGGCAAAGAGCAGTATGTGAGGATGTATATGCTGCATGTCTTAGAGCTGTAAACCCTGTATCTACTAAAGCATGCAGTAGCATTCCTCCTTCACATCACAGAAAGCATCTGTGCTGCTCAAGCATTTCAATAGACCTGGACTGAGTTTACCCACCTTGCTATTAATTACAACCCACCAAAATATCCAGCAAAATGATGCTGCAGACACTGAGTTGGAGAAAACTATTCTGATTAGGATTTTGGCTTACAAAATTTCATTACGTCACAGAAGTACAGCAATGTCCTACATTAAGTAGTTTTCTTGCAGTGATAAGTTGGAAGAATTTGCTTGTATTCTTCTCTTCTTGCTTTTAGGCACATTTTCTCGTTATTGCTTATGACTTACTGCTTTGTATATGGACCTATAGATTTAATTTCTTCTTGTATTATTATAAATTAAAATCATCATCAGAATGACACAAAAAGGATGTCACTTTCCTTAAGGAAAAATAGGAAGCTGAAAATATTTATTTGGGTACATCAGTACCATCACATACATGTTCTTATTGCTGAGTTCTCACTGTGACTGCTCAACAGCATCAGAGGTTAGTGGGGCTAAAAATAAAAAATCTCAAGCAACTCTAAGAATAGTGAAGATTTCATTCTACTTTTATCCAATCTGATCCCCCAGGCCCTATGTGGGTTTTAGCATGTTATTATATAAATAATACTAACTCTCCCCTCTGTGGGCATTTGCACGATTGCTCATGCTCTCAGACACGCTCCCTTTCATTCTTCAGGCAGCCATGACATATGGCTGTCTCATTTCCCCCTCCACCATCTCACTGCAACCTAATACATTTCCACCAATGAATAGACTGTAATGAGCACTTTTCTTCTTAATATTGAGAAGGGAAAAAAAATAAATTAAACTTCACAAGTGAGACCTGTTTGGGTTACAGAAATAGAGCATTCAAATTTAGATGATCTGAATGTCTATGCCTGAATTCCTGCCGGTTTGTTGGGAATTTTTTCCCTCTATACTATCCCAAAAGAGTTTCCCCTCTCTGCATTTCTGGTCCTTAAGACTGTATCTTCACTCACATTCTGCATGTGGTAATTTCTGCAGGATGCTGGACACTCAAAAATTTGTCATAACTCAATTAAAAAAAGTAAATTTCTACCGGACTTGTATCAATCCCTTTCCTTTTTTATCATCTTCCATCACTTGATCTTATTACAAATTTAGGTGCAGGCTTTTCTGAACTGTCTTCTCTGTAAATTTTTTTAAAATACAGAATTATTAAAAATAATTGTAAATTGATAACAAAAATCCTTTCAAGAAAGACCTTTCAAGAAAATTCATTCTCCGGAGCATTTTAGTTCTTCTGCAACCCTCACCTGGAATGGCAGTAGGTACATCTGAAACACTTCCCAGTTTCTTCAAAGACAGAAGGAAGAAACCAGACCAGTATATCTCAGAAAACACTAAAAGACCATGCACAGGAGCAGGAATAATGCCTGTTATAGGAATATTGTCCAAGACACATGCAAAACAGGACATTTATAACCCAAATCTTGGCAAAGCCAGAGCTGGCACACACAAGGGGCTAACACATGGGGAGCAAAGGAGAACAACTTCAGGAGTTGTAGGAATTCAAGCCGAAGAATACATGCTTTTCATCTATGAGACCTATCACATTTTTCTGCTGTGAGGCCCATCACAGCACTTTCTCATTCTTGCAAAACCACAGGAATGAAAGAGCCTTCACGATCACTTGCTTCTCTGAAAAAGAGAGTAGTACTCAAAAAAAAAAATGAGCTGCCATATATAACTTGTTAGTTATATTTCCCCAGCATGAGCAGCATAGGCAGCCTGCATATAGCATTGTTGCTGTAAAATGGGGTTCTGACACGCAGGAAATGTTTAATTCCAAATATTAAATCCCAATGATTCATTCTTCTGAGACAGAGGGGAAAAGATACACAGCAAGAAGAATTAAGTTCTTGGTAAAATATCTGCTCCAAGATTCCTAATGGGAAACGACACAACTGACCGAAGTCTTCCGACTTCCTGCAGCATAGTGCTACGTAGAGCAATGACTATGTCCTTCATTTCTCTTGAACCAACTAGAAGGTTCCCAGAGGAGCACTGAGCCACTTTCATTTTTTGCAGAAAAAACACAGTTCTAGATGTCAGATATTTCCATCTCCTTTTGTTGCGCCGTGGCACTTTCAAGATGAGCAAAATATTCCTGTTTGCTTCTAGGCAAGAGCCTTTCATTGCCCAGCCTTCACCATGAAAATATTGACGAGTTTTTATTTTATCTCCTTTCTGAAGGACTGTCAATTCAGACTAGAAAAACATTCAAGTTCCGCATGCTTGGGACTCGAAAGTCAATAAAACAATAGGTCATACATTACAGCAGTCAGAGGCTTCTTTGTTTGCCACCATGCAGATGACCAAACATGGCCTACGGGTCCACCTAACACTCCTAAAACATTTTGTTACTCCCACTAGTATGGCACCCAAGCAACATGGATTCTCCTGAAGGTTGTATCATCTTTCCAGGAAAGTTGTCACAGGCACCCAGTTTTACAACTACACCAAATTTACTGTCCCTGGCCCAAACCCACTCCCAGCAGGGTCAACATTACAGGTACACCAGAATGCTCATGGCTGTGTCCTGGCAAGTCAGGGCATCTCTGTTCCAAGAATGGGTATACCTCACTGCTTTTTGTGGGGAATAAAAACACCATCTTATTTATTTCCACATCAGACTGGGAGAAATTAGGAGATCAGGACCTAAGAGCAGCTAATTGAGGTGTGGAAAAGATTGGAGGTCTGGAAGAGGATGTCCTTTACATGGCCAAATCTGTTACTACCTAATGGCAGTGCTGATACTGCTAACATCGCTTACATTTGAGAAACAGCAAAAGAAGCAGCTTGTTGAGAAACTAGGGACTTTTCAATACTGTATGGCATGAGGTGGACAAGCCATGGGCTGCAATGCAAAAGGCACAGAAGAGGTTTCCACCCAAGTCCATAGGACACAGAGCAGAGGTCTGCTCCAAAGTCTATTCTTCTCCCTTGCGGCTGACAAGGTGCATCACAGTCCTTGCATCAACAGCTTCATTTTATAAAGCACTAAGCCCAAATTTAACATTTCCAATATGCTGCAGTCACAGAACAAAGCACTTTCATCTTTTCTGCTCTGTGTTCTGTATCATGCCTAATGACATCAGTGTCAAAGGGCAACATCCAGCAGCATAACACGGCTGCTGACAGCCACCTAGCCAACCGCAAATACATTAAACCACTAACAGTCTGTTTGGAGACTGAAACATTTCTGTAAAATGCTCAGCATCTCATCTGCAACAAATCTAAAAAGCTTTCTGCTCCTTACAAGCATGTTCAAGTGCCAAAACAAGTATGCTTAATGTGACAACTGATGGTTATCTTGGGAAGATGACACCAGGCCTGACTGCAAAAGGCTGCTCTTTCTGAGCACCCTCCATGTTTATATTTGATCAGCTTGAAAAAACAGGCTGCACTATGGCTGGGGGTATTTGTGGGTGCCTACTTCAAGGTGTAATCCATCCTTTCCTTCCTGAGGTCTGCTAATCATCTGCCTAGCACTGCAGATGATAACTCAAATGTAAACAGAGAAAAGAAACTTATTTGATATGTCAAAAAAAAAAGCTTTTTAGAATTAGGAAGGTGACAAAGCAGTTGTAAAATGACCGTTGCCTGGTTTGCTGTGAAGGGAACACTCAGTTCACACAAGTGTGAGCTGGTCCTGTGCCAAAAACAGGTCTATGGGTCCTTTATATAAATTGACCATGTTGGACGGGGCTTTGAGCAACCTACTTCAAGGGAAGGTGTCCCTGTCCATGGCAGGGGTGTGAAACCAGATGATTTTAAGGTCCCTTCCAACCCAAACCATTCTGTGATTCTATGATTCAAGCAATGACTGTATGGGAAGCTATGACCTCAAAGCAGCACAGTTTTGAACTCTATGTTTATTTTCCCACAAATGACTCTTGCATTGTTCTATTCTGACTTAAAAAACCCATCAAGAGTTGCTTTCATGAGGCAGCAACATGTGCAGTCACTCCGGCTTAGCATCATCCACATCGCCAAGCAATCCCACCAAGCTCCAGCTGGAGGCATGGAGGTGGAGGTTTCCAGCCTGACCATGCTTCCAACAGAGCCAATGCCACAGCTACAGCAGGTTGCTCAGGGCAGGGTCTTGTTACATCAGGGCAGTCCCCGAGGGTGGGGATCCCCCACCCCACAGGGCCCTGTCCCAGAGATGCTCTTCCAGGAGACTTTTCATCAGTGAGGCTACTTTTAGGGTCCAGAAACAGGCCCCATTCCTCATTTTGCTACTGCAGCTTAAACCCTGGACAATGCAGTCATTAACTCCATTACTTATTATTGTTACTATTCTCTTGAACCTGCTTTGTTAGGACACCATATAAAATTGAACTACTTTACAGACACACTGAGAATATTTGACTTGGAGACTGGCTAGCACCCTATCACATCCCTGTTGTGTTGGCTTGTGAAGCATTTTACTTTGTGCTTCTTTATATCAATATTTAGGGGGTTGAGATTAACTGTTTAATTTCTTTTCTTTCAGGAAAGCTCCCATTCTCAGAGAACATCCTGTAGCTTCCTAGTTTTTGTTTGGATTTCCACAGCATTTAAACAATAATACTGTAATTTCCCAGCAGAGCTGTTGATGTCAATCTCTGCCTGTGAGAAATCAGTCCACTGAATATCAATGTTCCTTTCCACTTCAATTTTGCAGTTATTTTTACCTTTTTTCCCTTAAGGACCCCAGGATTTCTAAATAAATTTTCATTTTAAAATCCCAAGCAACTGTACACTCAGCTTCTATGCCCTTTGCTATTGGAAGCTACTGACCAGAGAAGCCATCAAAGAAGAAAGAGCCTTAGCTGCCTGCAATGTCTTTCAACACAAGTTTTCTTCAAATCTTCCTTAGAAACAGGCTTTTCTTTCTTTATGATTAAATATTCTTTGACTAAGAAATGACACCATGCACTGCTCACCACAAGTGTTCATACTGTTGGGGAGGGGAGAAATAATTAAAAGCCCCACTGATTTGCACAGGCACGATGAATTGTGCAACCTAGAAGCTGTCAACTCTGACTTCAGCAGCAAAGTAAAAATATTCAGGTAGAGCTGGTCAAACAAATTAATGAAGATTCATCTCATTGGGTACAAATGGATCAGGGATACACTACAATTTGGGAATTGTTTGGATTTTTATTTTTTTTAATGTCAAATATTTGCAGTGGAAAAATGAGAAGAGTTATTGATGCTATTGGAACTACTACTGAAACTTCTTACCTGTAGTGGGAGTATGTAGTTGTCATGAACTCTTTAGGAGAAATGTTGTCTATCTGGGGGGTTGTTTTGTTTTTTGTTTTGCTAGGTTTTGTGTGGAGTTTTGTTTGTTTGGTGGGTTGGGTTTCTTTTGACCTGAAGTCCAGTGCTATATTTATTACTTTTTTATACTATCTGTTCAAGATGAAAGCACAAGTTCAGCAACAGATACCTAACATGAAGAGAGTATCTGTGGTATAGACCAGCTTAGTGCAGTGAGAAAACCAACAAAACCAGATGCCTTTTCTTAAATCTAAATGAATATTTTTCCTCTGGTCAATTTGTTCTTCATTTGAGCATTTTATGCATCGCCTGCTTCCCATATTAGAGCCTGAAAACAGCTAGATAAGCACGCTTTGCTCCCATGAACCAACTTGTTCATCAGCTAAGAGGCAACGCTGTGTTTTTCAAAGTAAAAGGACAGGAGAGAATTGCTAGTCAGAGTTACTGTTTACTATCCAGATGAAGTTGTGTTTATGCATATGTTAAGAAAAAAATACCAAGGTGATTGAACCAATCATATTATTTTAGAAATCTTATTTTTCCCCTGTTTCCAAGCTCAGTCCCATTGGAAAAACAGCCTCTTGCCAGTACCAAAGCTTGGTGCACCCAGCTGAACCCAGCCCTGTAGGCGCCAGAAAAGCTTGTGGCAACTCACCTGGCAAAATGTTTTACAGCCAGCCTTCAGTGACTGCTCAAGGATAGGTATAAAACCTCTTCATTCCCTTCTCAGCTGAAGTCAGGACCTGTTAAAAGCAATTTCCAAGATCCACAAAGCAGACTTCAAACTGACTTCAGGTTTTTGGCAGACATTTATCCTATTGAAACTGGACTCATCACCTGAAAAATTATTTGGTTTTCCTACATCATAGTAAGTTCTATCACATATCAGCTTGAATCAGGGGGAACAACACTGAACCTACTCTTGAAGATGCACGTGCTGAGCTATACTCTGCATCTGTCTTAAAAAGACAAAATGAAATTCCTTTTCCCACTGAAATTTCCTTCTAGTCATAAAAGTAAGTGTTTGGCAGAAGAGACTTGTTGTCCACATGCAAGACTGCCATTACGTTAATTCTGCTAACACTGTGGTCACACAAGGAAGGGATATGCCACTCTAAGTGGTACCTGAACTAAAGAAGTCTTCAGCTTCATCACGATTTTTGGGTTGATGTTCATAATATCATTCTGCAGAGGAATTTCCAGATCTAAATCACATGAAGAGATGAATTTTAAGTGTCTAGTACAGACTCATGCTTTCCGGAAGTCACTTACATGCAGCTGAAATTCTTCCAACACCTAGAATACCCTAATTTTAGTTAAAAATAGAAGTGTGTTTACATTGTGCCAAAGAGTTTACGTGATCACAGTCTTACCAGCACCTCTGCACTCACATTTTACTGGCATTTGGTGTTCAACATGCTCTCTCTCTGCTGCATCTCTGGAAAACCACGATCTTTGCAGGATTTTGTTTTACAGCTGGCTTGCACTGTATGATGGACATAGTGAATTCAACTCATACACTCCTGTTCTAAACCCGTTACTGTAACTTCTGATTTGAGAAGAATGTGCCCATCAGCATCTCATGTCCAAGCCACAAGGGTCCTGTTCACACATCTATTTTGTTAATCCCCATCCAGCAGTAGGGCACTGAGCACGCTTTCTATCTCTCTGCCCCCTCAAAACTTATAAAACTTGAAAGAGAAGGTTAGTTGACAAGAGAGAGAAAGATACACACAAATTGCTGAATACATCAGACTACAAAAAGTCAGTCAACTCACAGCATCCTGGGAGATTTGATGGTGCAGCCTGTAAGCTTTAAAGAATCAGCCACTGACTCTATGTCTAGCTTGTTTCAAAGCTAAGAAATGCTGCGCAGCTCCTGGATAAAAAAAAAGTAATAAGCACAGCTGACAGTGGATAAGATTGCTTATCCCTAGCTTTTTATTTTTAACCCCAATCCTTCTCAAATCAAATCTTTCCAGAGAATAACTCCATCTAAGGCTAAGTGGAAAACATCTAGCCTAAGTCTGGAGAGTTTATAGGCAGCTAAAAGTGGGTCATTTTGGAAGAGTGGGCAGTAGCCTTACCTAGCACAGCCCATTACAGCCTGGTAACCAATAATGCTTTGTTGTGTGCATTTCCTATTTCTATAATTAATATAATGACTTTTTTCCCCCCTGGATTAAAGTCTCCATAAGACCTGAGAGGAACCAACATAGTGGTAAATGCAGCATGGCCTAGCTATTCAGTCAGGGATAAGAACTGAAACAAAGCTTCAATACTGATAAATAACAGGTAGAGTTACTAAATACCTTGAATATATTTCCAGTTTTATTACTTAGGACATTCCTGCAAGACCGCTTTTAGAAACCCAGGGAACATTCTGAAATTTGAGGTTAAACACATTTATTTTCTGTGCTCTGTTTTATATATACACTTCGTATTCAACAGCATAAAAGTTTCATCCGATATAAACTGAATGAGCCTGCTTACATATAAAAAAGTGTTATTCCTGGAATATAATTACTTGCTGATTCCAGAAAAGGTAATAAAAAAGAAAAAGTGTTTGTTGAACAAGAGGAATGGAGAGCCAGACCCAGAGGGAAATACATTCCCTTTGCAAAGCTTGAAGTGTCCAGAAGAAAAAAAAACACCAGTGCCAAAAAATAGAGGTCTAACTTGTGGCAATGCTGCACCCCAGAAAATCAGCAGTTTCTAAGGACTTTCAAGGAGCCATTATCCGAGTGACTCCACTAAATTCTTACAAGATTAGTGCTTCCTAAAAAACTGAACTTTTAGACACATCAGACAGATCTAAGATTACAATAAATGTACACAATATATTTCCATTTACACTGAAAAGGTCTTCAAAAGTTGTCATGTGTGTTAAGAAAAAAATAAGATCCTACCCTGCCTCATGATTTTTACAATTACTAAATGAAAAAAACACGGAAATTTGTTCCCACAACTGTGTTAAATATGGTTTTAAAGTAGCACTGTTTTCTAATATTCTGATAGAATTTCTGCACTAGCATCTTTCTCTAGAAGGTTTCAGTAATTGTGGGGTATTTACAAGGATGGTGCATTAGTGCCTATAAAAAAGGTAATAGCAAAAAACAGATAGAATGTCTTCAGTTCTTTCGTGGATAGAAAGTGTGCTGCCTGCTCCTGCCTGTTACTGACAGTGATAGAAGTGTGAGTTAGCTTGTCTAGGGGTTAAGAAGATATTCCATAGGAAAATGCAGGTGAATTTAATTACAAAACAGAAATTTCGGTCAAGCCATCTGTCCATCACAAGGATCACAAGCAGAAGATATTTACCCCTTTACAGTGACTTTCTCCCCTGCCAGAAGTGACACTGATATTAACAAGACAAAAAAACCCACCGCAAAAAAAAAAAAAAAAAAAAAAAAAAAAAAAAAAAACCACCAAACAAAA
>JANHGB010054172.1:0-37042 GCA_026283785.1 Coracopsis vasa
GTTATACCTTAGTTACTGCACTGTTCTTATCTCAACCCGTGGGAGTTACATTCTTTCGATTCTCCTCCCCATCCCTCCGAGAGCGGGGGGAGGGAAAGAAGAGGGGGCAGTGAGAGAGAGACTGCATGGTTGATTTATGGCTGATTGGGTTTAAACCACAACGGATGTCATAAAATATATAAAACAAATCATATGGGCTTATTCCAGTGCAAAATTGGATGAAATTTATCCATGGGAACAAGTAGGATGAGAAACTTCCGAGGCAATCCCTATAGAGACTTTCCAAAGTTAGGTTTAAATATGATGAGGGAACCTACAGCTGTAGAGAGTGGAGGCAAAAAGCAGTATTTTTCAACCTGTTGAATAAATTCTGAAATATTTCTTATGCCAAGTTTACTGTTAGTACTGAGGCATGTTGACAGCCATTTATAGATCAGAATTTGTAAATGCCTACAGGGTCAATTGTTGTTATATTAGCATTTGTATGTCAGTCTATAATTCTGTGTGAAATGCAGTATTAAAGCTTACAAACTAACTTAATCTGGAAAAAATAACATAAAGTGACAACAGTCCAATAATGTGTCTCTCTCCCATTAAAGTGGAAAGACTGTCAGCAAGTAAAGTTTCTACTTTGATTCTAATGACTGACAGAATCTGAGTGTTTGGATTCTGGTTTAAATAGTGGCCATACTGTCTAGCTGCTTGTATATAGCACCCAGATTTCTTGTCTACAAGATAGTAACTGAAGTCAGAAGAAGGTTACAGAGACCCCTGTTTTGGGGACTGCTGGCCTCTAATAAGCAGAAGTGACTGTGTAATTTGTTTCAGAGAATTTACTTTATGAAAAGCTCTGGTAGCTCACTGAGGTAGGATATTGTAGGTAATAAACACAGGGGATTTCTGTGGGGATTTCTTCTCCCAGAAATGGGGAAGGCATAAATACCACACGTAGAAGCTTAAATGGAAAAGTTGACCATTTTGTTTTCAAGTTGCCTCAATAAGCTCACTTCGATGAAAATGAGTTTGTAATTCTTTCAGTCAAGCAAATTATTTTTCCATTGCATATTCATTAGTATATTATCATAAGATCTTATGTTAGAAGCCAGAAGATGGTTAAAAATTTGCTGGTTCAGGAAGATCCTTAACCAATGTCTTCATAATCTGGCCTGAAGGGCATCCATGACTTTGCAGAAAATTTATATTAAATGAAATGTCCATGAGGTTCCTTGATAATAAGCATGATTATTAAAATGGGGGGGGGGGGGAGGATGAGCGGAAAGAAGGGGCTAATGTGAAAACCATCTTTAACTTAGAAGTAACTTGAAAGGTAAGCAAGCAAATGCTACAGTCTCTTCATCTTGATATCTGAGTAGGTAGAATAAGCATTTTGTAAAGTGATTTTACGTGAATGCTATCTTCCAGTTCAATGTCTTTCTCATTGTTTTCACCTTGTTTTCACAAGTTAAGACTAGGGAAAACTTACTATATGATGCCCTTGACATCATAACAGAGTACTGTATTCAGAGAGAAAACTGCCTTCACCAGCTTCTTCATTTTTTTATTTCAAGAAGGGTGCCCTTCAGCCTACTGCCGTAGCAGTCCCCTCTAAGTGACCAACGGATCGTATCGTGATTTCTTCTACCAAGAAGAAAACTGTCTACTCCACTGACCACATGGTAATCTCTAGTCAATATAAGCAGTCCTGTTTGATTGCCTGATAGTTTTATAATCTCATTCTGGGAAGAAGTTCATATCATTAGCCCGAATGAACATGCTGTCAACGGATAGGGAACATGTTTGAGCTGTGTGAAAAGAAAGGATGATTGTGGTGTGTCCTTGTCAAAAAAAAAAAAAAAAAGCTAACAAAACCAACAGTCAGCAAACCCTCATCTTTCCCTGGTGTACTGTGTAATACTAAAACCAGAAGCAAAAGCATGTACATACCTCTCTAGGAACTACAGATACTATGTTTGTCATTTTGCTAGCACAATTGCCAGGGGCAGCATTCCAGCAGGATGAAACCCACAGAAAGGTATTTTGGATAGATGCTAGTGTAAGGCATCCAGAACATACTTTGGAAGTTCACTCTTCACAACAGCACCTTTATTTCAGTAGAATTTCATGCTCTAAGGAAACACATTGCAGGAGGCAAGGGGGGCAAGTGTGGACTGATAAAGATGGGGAAGAAAAACCTCCCTTATACTGAAGCCAAAAGACATTTCTGAAAGTGAGAACTATTTTGCTTATTGAGAAAAGAATTTGCTGCTGAGTTGCCAGATATCCTGCTTACTTGGCAATAGCTTACATTAATTGCAAATTAATGTAGATGTTAATGCTCCATAGCTTTAAATGAAATGCAGATAAAAGATTCAAATAGCAGAAATATGATGTGCTATTCTTTCACGTAGCTTTATACATTTAGAATCCAATATTGCTCATGGTTTTTTAAAACAATTAAAAAATGGGAAGGGAGAAGCAACAAATATACATGGAAACACTGACTTTCTGAAAGGAAAAATCTTACTATTCTTTTGGATTTGGAAGAGCATTTGGAAATGGTATGCATTAGCTGCAAGGCTCATTTTAAAAAGAAATCAAACCAAGAAAAACTTCCTCCAGGCCTGAGACAGATGGATCTCACTTGAGTGAGGTGTTCTTAGAAAGCTTGGACTGGAAAAGAATCATTAGGAAGCGCTGATTCTGAGAAGGCTTAATTAGAACAAGTGTAGGGAAAATAGCCTACTCTTGTTATGTGCGTAAGAAGTGTGGTGAGTGAATGCTCATTCCAAAGCTTGTTCTTCTTGTCCATTATATTATATGTAAGTTGTTTATTTTTTATTTTAATTAAAATGAAAATAGTTACATTACAGTGTAACAGTTCATTTATTTGATTTATAAATGGATCTGATTACAAGTTTGAGAGAGTGTAAGAAGAAGGTAGAAATAGGGGACAATGAAAGAAATCTTATAACCTAGATGTCATCTTTAGGACTTTTAGGACCTTTTAGGACATTTTCTCCTAAATGTGAAAAGAAGATGCCTGTGAGGGTATGAGCAGTTTCTCCACAATTCCTTCAATTCTGGGAAGTATGTCAGAATTTGAATGTATATTAGAACACATTTTTTTCCCTGAAGAACTTCCTCTGCTTTTCTACATTTTGATATATGAACTCTGACAATCGCTTTTCAGTTTTATAGATAATTTTAAGTAAAGAAGCACTGAAAAAAACGTACTTGTGCTTTTGTCCTGTTTCTCAAAGAGAAGCAGGGAGGTAACGGAAGTGTGTTATGAATAGTGGGGTTAAGTAGCAATGCCATGGATTTGCTGCTTTACATTTTTATAACTGAATCTGGAACACAGAAAGTGTTCAACCCTAAAACCACTCTTGAGTTTTCAATCCTAAATACCCAAAGAGAAGGCTGTGTAGCACAGTTATAGGGGTTAACACACTCTGATCATTAAAGACTCGTAGGAATTTGAACAGCAGTCTGACCATCATTATTTCTTCCAGCCAAGAAGTTATAAAGTTGGAAATGGATCATTGCTTCATTTTGCATCACTTCACAATGCATAGTGATAAATGCTTTTTAATGGTCAAAGATGTCAGGCTGTAATAATAAAGTGGAAATATAATGGATTAGGGCAATGAGCTTCTAGGCTAGGATTCCTAAGATAAAGGGAAAACAGAAACACTACTAAACAAGATGTCCCTTCATTCTCTCAATGAAATAAAGCTGCCTGCATGCCCTTTTCCTTTTACCTATTAAAATTATAAATTCCCAATCCTGAAAGTCCCATTGAATTTGCTGACCAGTTATAATTCCAAATACTTTTATTTCCATCTAACATCTTTTTCCAACATGATAATTAGATTTCTTGACTTCTATTTAATTTCTGGAGGTAAATTTTGAAACAGATCAAAATGAAGCATCTGGTGCTGTGTTGATCAGTTCAAGACTGAATTCTTTGCTTATGACTCCTTTATTTTAATTTCCTATAAGTAAATCAAAATATTAGTACTAGAATTACTCTTATGGTAGTGTTATCTTTTTTCGGACCCTTTAGTCTAAAGAATGCTTGACTCCAGAGAAACAGGACTGAATGCCACACGAATTTTCTCCCAAGGCTAGGCTATTTCTACATTTCCCTTTGTCAGTAACTTCTTTTCAAATTGTAGAGGTTTCCAAATAAGTTCCATTCCTACATTTCTTATTCAAAAGTCACCTGATGAGCCAAATGGCATCACTAAATGTGTAACACTCCATACCTCTTAGCCTTTTCCTGCTAGGATCATTGCCTACTGATGGTAGCCAGTTCCAGGAAAATGCTAATATCCTAAATGCTCTCTAACTGCTGCAATTATGTTTCAGAACTTGCATTAAGCATCAAGTCAGAATCAATATCTTATACTATTTCAGTACTCACAAGCAGTGTCCTTTAAGTAAAGAAGCCCCTTTTTTTCTGAAAAGAAAAATTTCAAATAGTTATCCTTTTATTTATTACTTTCAAAAAAGCTACTTCTGTTACTTATGGAGCAAGAGTAGAAAAACAGAATACCAAAGAGTAGAGCAAATAGGATATATTTATAGCTTGTTTCCTTGGTTTTAAATGTCTCCTAATAGTGCCTAGAGCAAAAAGACAATATCCTAGACTCAGCTAATAAGAGGAATAAATAAGAGGGCAGGTAAAATTCTGAAAAATGTGTAGTAGTGATCATTAGAAATTGATGAGCAGATCATTGGCTTACCAGAGTGTTACTTGATTTGATGCCGTTATATTTATCTTTCTAAAAAGTCAAAAGATGTTGACCACTTACTGTTCCTGTGAAATCAGTGAGAGCTGGAGATAGGAAGCATCTAGGAAAGTCCCTGTGGTTCTCAGGACTTGAAACTCTATATGGAAAACAAATTTTCCTTATATTGTCCATTGGATAATAAAAATTTAGTAGTTACTGCAGTCACATTATCTTGAACCTTCAGAGATAAATGACCTACAAAGTTCAAACCACAGAAATGTTCATTTAGCTTACTTGATGATTTTCCCTTTGGAATTATACATGAATGAACAGATGGCAAGCAATCCAACCCGCTGACTGTTAGTGGAGTACTGTCATTTCAGATCAAGATTGCAGTTCATTAGCACAGAAGAAATAATCTGTTCTCTCTGTAATGGGACATCTTACTATCAGGCTTGATCAGAAAGATTCATTAAATAGGAAAAGTTGCAAAAGGAGTTTTTGTTAATACTGTTGATACTGAAGAGTACAGCCTAATGAATATAGTAGAGGACTTGGGTTCTGTGTTGAATTTGCCACTAAATTACTTTGGACAAGTGACTCGATCATTCATTCTTGATTCCTCCATCTGTGAAATGTGAAATTCTTCTCCAGGGTAGCATAAAATCTAATGAAAGCTTTTATTACACTATTAGTTTCTGAGCCACAAAACACTCTCACGTTGATATGTGTTGTGTGCTGTGTACTAATCTGGGAAAAACAGATTGAAAAGAAGCCTTATAACCAAAACTTAGTTTCTTTTTCAACAGTAGACAAAGATAGTGCAATGACAGCAACAAATATCTCATTTGCTGGCATGTAAAGGGAAAGGAGTGGGTAAAAAGACTAGTGACTCTGCATGGATAGAAACAAGAGATGAAGTGCTTTTTCCAGACCTGGTTCAGATGCTCTGAGGGCTGAAGCACCTCTTCTCTGGAGACAGGCTGAGAGAGCTGGACTTGTTCAGCCTGGAGAAGAGAAGGCTCCTTAAGGGGAGACCTTAGAGAAGCTCCCACTGCCTAAAGAGGCTACAAGAAACCTGGACAGCGGCTTTGGACAAGGGCCTGTAGAGACAGGAGAAGGGGGAATGGCTTTAACCTGACAGAGGGGAGATTGAGATGAGCTCTTTGGGAAGAAGTTATTTACTCTGAGGGTGGTGAGGCACTGGCACAGGCTGCCCAGAGAAGTTGTGTCTGCCCCATCTCTGGCAGTGTTCAAGGCCAGGCTGAACAGGGCTTGGAGCAACCTGATCCAGTGGAAGGTGTCCCTGCTTTGTGGCAGGGGGTTGGAACTGGATGAGCTTTAAGGTCTCTTGCAACCCAAACCACTCGGTGATTCTGCTCATTTGAGCAATATTGTGAAAGACAAAATGACCAAGTAAATAGTAAGCAGCAGAGAACAGGACGTCTGTTAAGTGGACTGTTTCTCAGTACAGCTCAGTCTTCATAGATGTTGAAATAATTGCAGCGCAGTTATGAATCATGATACATAACTGCATTATGAGATGGAAGTAACATTATTATGGAAGTAACAGAGACTGGATTGGAGATGAGAAGGGATATTTTTCAGGTGAAATTTAGAAAAGGCTTTTTTAATGAGGAAGTTGCTGTTATTGAAAAGTGAACGTGAAAGAAAGGTAAAACAAGGATTATTGCTACTTCCTTCATACTGACTTTTCTTTTTTTCTTCACTGTGATGTGTGGAGGCTTCATGTAAACTCGAATAGTGGTGGGGTGGTATATTTTTTCTGCAAACTTATTTCCATTACGAACTTGAACAGAGGTTAAATTGAGGGGCCCCTTTGGCAAATATTTTCTGTACTTATGTGCTTTAGCTTTGATTTTTCATTTTCTCAGGAAGAGAACTATGAATTAATACTTCAGTGGTGCCAAGAAGCATAGGAAAAAGGTCCTTAGTCTTTCATATATTTCAGCTGAACTTACTTGCAGCCACTGTGGTATTCAGTTCCAAGGGTGATGTCCTTCAGCAAGTTAAGTATTACTTAAGCAGTGAAGTTTTAGAGTTGTTACATGTAGGAGCTTTTGATGAAACAGAAGACAAAGTGAAAGACATATGTTCTGTAGCAGATTACTATATGCTATGACATAGCATCACTCCTGGGTTACTCCAGCTTGCATTTTTTGACATGCAAACTTCTAGCAATTTCTCTTGATGAGGTTGGTTTACAAGAAGTAAAACAACAAAACAATAAAGGCAGAACAAAGGCTGAATTACAGCAATTATTACTGAGCAAAAAATGATGATTCAGATTAGCTTGTTGATGAATGACTGTCGTGGTTTAAGCCCAGCCGGCAACCCAGAACCACGCAGCTGCTCACTCACTCCCGACCTTCTTCCCCACTCTCCTGGAGGGAGGGGGATGAGAATCAAAAGGATGTAACTAACTCCCACTGGTTAAGATAAGAACAGTCCAGTAAATAAGGCATAACACAAAACCACTACTGCCAGCACCAATAATAATAATGATAAGGGAAATAACAAGGGAAGAGAATACAACCGCTCACCACCTGCCGACCGATACCCAGCCCGACCGAGCAGTGATATAGTCCTTCCAGGTAACTCCCAGTTTACATCCTGGATAGGATGTGCTGTGGTGTGGAATGCTAGTTTGAGTCAGGTGTTCTGTCTCTGCTTCCTCCCAGCTTCCCCTCCTCCCTGCCAGAGCATGAGACCCAGAAAGTCCTTGGTCAGACTAAACATTTGAGGAGTAACTAAAAACACTAGTGTTATCAGTGCTG
Source organism: Coracopsis vasa (assembly GCA_026283785.1). Classification (NCBI taxonomy): domain Eukaryota; kingdom Metazoa; phylum Chordata; class Aves; order Psittaciformes; family Psittacidae; genus Coracopsis; species Coracopsis vasa. The sequence continues at coordinate 7,535 of JANHGB010054172.1, forward strand.
TTCCCAGGCTGAAAGTCAGAAAACACAGTGCTGCACCAGCTACTAAGAAGGAGCAAAAATGACTGCTGCTGCTGAACCCAGGACATCTTTGAATGAAGACTGCATATTTTTAGCAGCTATTCTACATGCAGCTCAAGTAAATTACGGTGTTAGTACAGAAGCAGTGTTTTGCAGCCTCTGTCTGTACTGAGTGGATCAGAAACTGATCGAAAGTTGCCTGACCTCCAAGTGCAGCCCAAATCACTTAGACGAACACTCTTAATATATTCTACCTCTCATTAGTGTTTTCTAGTGTGGGCTCAATACCATACTGTGTATGGTATCAGAATGAACTTACATTTAGCCCAGAATCCTATGTGGATACATCTTAAATCATACAATTTAACTTCTCTTGATTCCTAAAGAATACATCTTATTTCACAACTTTTGCTGTTGTCATGTGTTGATACATGGGTTAAATTGAGATTGTCTGGGTGCCCTTGTGGCAATACTGTGATTGTCTCAATGCTTTACTAACTGAATAGGATAATAAATTTAAGAGCTCTAACTTACCAGATTGGATGTGAATTGATATAGAAAAGTCAGATACGGCTGTTCTGATGAGCTGGCTGATTTTTAACTCATTGATTGTCAGCTTATATGTGGTAAGGGTGGACACCCCCTCCCCCCAACACTAAAATGCAACCCAGGGAGAGCTCTGAGGTGTTTATGGTATAAAGTATTTCTGTTGCTGAACGCTCTGAAACCAGTATTTTTAGCTAAGTGACTGTAAGCAAAAAAAAATTAAAGTTTGTTGGGTACTTTTGAAAATAGCTGTTTTAAGCACTTACAGAAAAAAAAAAAAAAGTCTTTAAAGTGTGAGTAAGCTTTGGAAAGTTATTTTCCACTAATGACACAGCCAGAAAAGAGCTGAAACAGCAGAATTCCATTGCTAAAACTTGGATTGATTGCCACTGTGTAACACTGTTTTATAACTTCTCTGGAACAAATAACACATCACCTTTTAATATATAGTTATAATTTAATATTCTAAGCTAAGGAGGAAGGAAAGAAAACATTTAACAGCTCTTGCTATTTCCAAAACTGACTTTATGGAACAGAGGGATATATATATTTTTTTTTCTTATGTTCTGTTTCAGCAGCCTTTTCTACCCAAAGCCTTGCTTGTAGGTTTGGGTTGGGTTGAATGCAATAAACTAATGTTTGAATTTTGCTTGTAATAATGCAAACTGAAGAGAAAGATCAGGGGTATTTTTTTTTTTGTATTTTTTAGATTTGTATGTTGCCTTCCTGAAGAAAGAGGAATAAAACCTGAAAGGGAGTAAAAGGTTTGAGGCTTCTTATTTAAGGGTTGGGCTATTCCATCAGTAAAAGAAGTCTTTAAAAGGGCTGTATTCTCAATTTGTACAGTTTGCATGGATATAAAATTAGACATTAGGAAGAAATTATTCGCTTTGAGGGCAGCGAGGCATTGGCACAGGTTGAAGAAGCTGTGGTTGCCCCATCCCTGGCAGTGTTCAAGGCCAGGTTGGATGGGGCTTGGAGCAACCTCGTGGAAGGTCCAGTGGAAGGTGTGGCAGGTGGTTGGAATTGGATGAGCTTTAAGGTCCTTTCCAACCCAAACCATTCTATGATTCTATGAAATAAATAGCAGTCATAATTTAAATGAGAGTTATAACAATTCAGATTGATCCAAGTCATACCCCTCCATTACGGGATCTTTATAAGTACACAGACATTTTCATGGCGTATCTTGGCACACTCCTAGGTGCCTAAGAGTGGTGGTGTACGTGGAAATTGTAGTCTCTGCTTAAACGTATCTTAAAGGTAGGTGTATGACATGGGTTAAATCAGTATGGTAGCCTGAACTTTGGCTTAATATCTTTCTGTTGACCCCTAGAGCTGCCATGAGCCTCACTGAAAGCCTCAGGGCATGCATGCCTAGCATGGCCGACAGTTGTCTCTAGCATATGTGCCCCTCGGAATGGGAGGATTAGGGTGGCCATTAGTATTGCTGTCCTCAGCAGCTTCAGAGCAGCTCCCAGCCTGTTTGCTGATTACCTGGATAACACTTCAGTGGAAAGCTGAACATTATGTTCAGATCTGCTCTTTCAGATCAATCTAAAAAGCACCACAGTTACTTCAGTATGCTGTTTAAAAAGTGTGATCTACTCCTACTATTCTTTCAGCCAGCTACTTCAGACAAATGCTGGAATTAAACATAAATTCAATCTGTAATGGCTTTTGCTTCAAACTGGGGTAATTTCAACTTCTGCTTACAAAATAAATTATTTTATGCCAAAGCTCAGCCACATGAGTATCCTTTAAAGTGAAAGCTTTTTCACACTTATGACTTGAAAAGTCACAATATCCAATCTTAAATTGTAGTTAACAGTCAAGAAACATTCATTTTCCACTGTGCAGTGAGCTGGAATGTATGGGAAATGCAAACTACAGAGCGTGTTTGCTTTCTTGCTTACTTTCACTGTGATAAATAAGGAATAGGTCCATTCACAACAATTCCCATTGCCTGGCACTTACCTGAGGTGAAGTTGATTGACAGAAACACTAAAATTCATATTGTAGGAGTGGAAGAACTGTGGAGATGTAGGGGCTTCAGAAGAGGACCCATCACAGTGTTGGGGGAAAAAACCCAACTGAACATGACAACTTTGATGTTTAAACAAGAAGTTTAGAATAAATTATGCATGAGCTCTAGACCAGAAGCAGTTAAACATTTTTCTTTTCACCTGCTTGCCCTTTGCTGGGATGTCAGGTGGAGTTACAGTTTCCAATAGTAAGTCCATGACAGACAGAAATTCAAGAACCTTTTGTTTCAATCACATGATAACTGTTATCTGACCTTCCATACAAAGTAACTCAGTGAGGACATTCTGCCAGGAAAAAGAGCAAGAATACTGAGCTCTGACTGATTCAGATGTGGAGAATAATATTTCAAAAAGCAGATAATTTATAGACACAGCAACTTTTATTATTGCATTGCAATCGCTAGTATAGAGTAATAGAGTAAGTAATGGCCACAAGTTTTATTTAAAGGAAAAAGGACATTTTATTTTGGCTTTTCTACAGTGGGTGTGGATGAAGTGAGGTTGTTTCTCCTTAAAATAAAATAAAATTTAAAAAAAGGGCTATAGAGAAGTATTTTTTATGTATTCCATAATGCTTCCATTTCCCTACCAACTTCTCTTCTACAATAGGGTCAATTATCATCCTCTTTTACCAGTAACAGGAAAAGGTCAAAAGTGAAATAAGAAAATACCATCTTTCCTAGGGGAACAGAATCATAATGTGGAAGGGAGCCTGTAATTTGGCAGCTATAGCTTTGGGAGGCTAAAGTTTAGTTCAGGAAGAAATTGGAATGTCTCTTGGATGGGGAGATAGTGGTCATCGGAGAATGCAGCTGACACAATTTCTCCGCGTAGAGCTGACATAGGGGTACTTGGTGCTGTCACTGAATGAAGGGAAGCAAAGGCTTCAGTTTATGCTATTGTCAGTTCTGCTTTTTTATCTCACATATCATGTTCAGAACTAATCGTGTTTACTGTGCTCCTGCAAAGCAGGTAGTGAACATTGTATAATTAATTGGGAATATCCAGTCCTCCATTTTCTTCCAAATAGCATCTAGTAGATTTTTCTAGCTGTTATTCTAACCATTTTTGTTTGTTTGTTTTGTTCTGTATGCATATGGCTGTTAAAATGTGTTGTTTGCATCTCTGATCCATCTTCATTATCTTCAGGTAACATCTAGTGTAAAGGGCTGAATTTTTACACTTTTCAGTTTGGAGATGAGGTAATGTTAGACTCATATGTGTGCAACCACATCATAATTTAAGATAGTTATTTCAGATTTTGGTTCAAAACTAGTTCTTCTGTTGCTGTTGTGTGTTGAATAATATAATCATTAATTCATTAGCAGTGAAGATGGATAAAGAAGGAAGTAATAAAAAAAAGGATGAGAAGTAATAAAGATAAATCCAGACTAGACCTTAAAATACAACCTTATGATAATTGCATTCACACTCATAGAATAAGAAATGGTGTCGTCTCTGCAGGATGACCATCTGCAGCCTGTCAAGGCAATGGTAGCTCCTGCAATGGATGTCGGACCTAGTGCTGTGATACTTTTAACAAATCAGATCTGAAGTCTGTGGTTTTCATTCATCACTGGGAATGTATGCTGAAAGATTTTTAAAAAAAAAAAAAAAGGAAAATCAGGATCAAAGTCATCTTGTGCCCTTAGTTGTAGAACTTGTGTTTTAGACCTTTGTATGGTTAATAGACATAAGTCATAGAACAAGAGAATCTTATTTTCTCATCTAAAGTTGATTTCTGAGTCTTAGGTCAAACTGAAAATACGGAATGTGTCCGGTAGAGCTGATGGAAGCTTTACTGAAGGAAGCAGCATCGGCTTGCTGCAAACAGTTTCTTGTCCATCAGGTTCATTGTCTTTCTTTTGCTGCTTAAGGTAACTTCAGCCACATGGGTCATTGTTGTCACTATGACAGGGTTGCCTTATGTTCATAAGCCAAGGAAAGGGAATTGTCCTTACAGTGGCGCCAAGAGGTTTTAATATATTTTGGTTTTTTTTCAATTTCAACTGTTGGAGAAATCATTGAAACTTCTTTTATCTTCCCTTGGGGATTGGATGTTTGGTTTAGGCCTTTTCTAACATGCTTTTATACACAGCTCATTTTTTGGTCTGTGCACTGAAGTTGATTATTCAGTATTGTCTTTTTTATTTTTGCTTATTTTTATTGCTGCGGGTAATTCAGTTATTGTTTGTCTGTTGGATACACCTAAAAGATGTAATCAGAAGTAATATCTTCTAGGATACATAAATGCACAAATACTTAGAAATGGCTATTCAGGCTACAAAGAGTTTAAGGTCTAAAATGAGACAGAGTAGAAATATGAAAGGAAACCAAATAGAAGACATACTGTTTTCTAGAAGGATAAATGGTCTGTACAGCACTCATCATACCCACAAAAATTAGCTGACTGTTCCCCAGACCAGCCATTTTACATCTGTCCTTAATCAGAGACAAACCACTACTAATTACACCACGCTTCCTCTTACGCTGCTGATTTTATTAATAATAGAGTTGGCATAATCCTGTATTAGGTATTTGCCATCATCTGGGCTATTTACTTGTGCATGCTGTCCTTTTCCCTCTACCTATGTGGAAATTTTAGTGTAGTTTTATCTGTATTTGTAGGTTGATTTCTATTACAGAATTGAGATTTCTTACAGGTGAGAATTAAAATTTGTTTTTTTATCTTAATGAATAGCCTTAACACATTTGTCTGCACTTTGAAAGTGATTGTCTAGAGCAAAGATGTTATTCCGTATCCCTGAGGTGTGTGGGGTTTTTTTGGTTTCTGTTTGTTTGTTTGTGGTTGGGGTTTTTTGTTTTGTTTTTTGTTTGTTTTTTTTTGGGGGGTGGTGGTGTTTGTTTTGTTTGTTTAGAATGGAAAGAAATTGCACTCATATACAATCTGTATATAAGTAGTAGTGATAGCTTTGATTTGCAGCTGTAACATAATCTTTTTCTTGTGAAAAATGAGTCTCCCTCAAATAATTAATATATGAGGTGGGTGTCTGTCCTTTCTACCAGTTTCGCCAATGAGAATATTTTCTTACAATGCAACTAATAAGATAGAAAGTGGTGGATGTGGAGTTCCTTGTGATCTTTGCAGTTCATAATTGTCACCTGTAAGAATGCTTAAGACTGGCTTTTGTGTACTTTATGCTTTGTGTCTGTATATGCTTACTAACTGAACAGACCAGTAATGATGGACTTAAGAACACAGAAGAAACTCTGAAACATGGCAGGCTGAAAATAATTAAAATCTTCACCCTTCATTTGTTCTTCATAATTTGTCTCACCACACTTGATAATTGTTGGAGAGATTAAAAGCTTGCTTGTTCTCAGCCAATCTCCCTCTCATACTTGATCCCTACAGTGAAGTCGCACTGCTGAATTTGTGGTATTGACTTCATTTCCGTAGCAGCACAGATTTTTTTATTGTGGCATCGTATAAGTGAAAAGATTTTGACTTCACTGTGGGGTTAAGCAGCTCTAAAGGAAGAGAAAATAAAACAACTGCTAAAGCAATCCATGTGATGGCTTGATCCAACTATTGTAAATCTTGGGCGTATTCTACTTATTTTAAAGTCAGTGGGGCTGCTCTGTAGGGCTTTCTTTCGTATTAAGAACCAGTGTAAGTCCTACAGTGTAGTCAAGTTTGTGGGTTTTTTCCTCCTGAAATCCTGTCTTTTCCAAAACTTAATTGAGAAGGAAAATTTTTCTTAAAGCATATGTGTCTGGATTATTTCACATACTAATACAACATTGGCATGTATGCTCTTTCTGACTGCATCCTAAAAGCCGCAGCATACATTATTTGGCAGCATACCCATAAGAGTGCTAGACATATGCACATAAAAAATAACAGGAGTGGGATGTTTTTTTCTCTGGTTGGTATCATTTAAAGATCGTGATGACAAAGCATGTGTTTAGAGAAATCTAAACCACCACCAGGAAGAGAGGCAGGAAATGAAAACACTGTAACAAGAACTGTTGCTTGCTGTTCTGCTAAGCAATGAAAAGACGCTTTGAGAATGAGTGCAGTGGACTAATGTTGGTCTGTCTCCTGGAAAATAGAATTACGCATAGCTGGTAAACTCTGATAAAATAAAGACCAAAGTCAGTCAGTGACAGGCAAATACCTATTGTAGTCTACAGATTAGTAGGCTCAATTTTAAACTTACAATGCTTAAAATTCTTCTACTGCCATTTCTAAATGCATTAGTTTAACAGTGCCTGAATATTTTTTGGAGGGGAATGACACACAGACATCCTTCTGATCCTTCTAGTTCAATGCAAAAGTGTTCTAATCATGACACTTAAAGCTAGTCTAAAACTATAATGAATCTGAAATATATTTTGAATTATTATTTTTAAAGCGTATTTTTGATTTTTATATTAAGGGAGTTCTCAGGACAGCCAAATACAAGAATAAGTGTGTTAAGGACAAATAAAAGGTGTAGAAGTAAAATGGCTCTTTCCTGTCCCCTGTTTCCCCTCTCAAAAGCTCCTACGTCTCACTGGGACCAGAATATATTTGGCAGTGACAATGGATAGTTCAGGGATGAGGAGTTAAAATACCTAGAGCTATTTTTTAACAGTTTGAACCATTATTCCATTTATAAGATGGAGCTAAAAAATCTGTTTCTGAATTTGAATGCAATGTTTATGCAGAACATAAGGCTATTTTAAAGAATTAATCCTGAGAAGGATTTGCTTTGCCTTTAAGCAAAAATGTTTCACTGTTTTAATTTTTGTACTTTCATGTTATGATTTACCCAAGTTTATTCTTCTTTTGTGAAATGTAACATAGAGCCAGATTATAAAATGAGAAGCCATTACACCTTGTGTAGAATGTCATGGATGGCAAGCACACCAGGAAACTTTAAAAGAAAAATAATGCAAGTCTCCTTTATAACGCACTTGGCATCATATAGATGGAAAGCAGTATGCAGGAGAGAGCTGAACTCTGTCTTCCTCTGGCTCACTCACTCTTTATGAGTTTCCCTACAGCATTAGCCAGGATCCAGCAGATGGTATAGAGAATATCAAGGCCATGACCCCATGTCATGCGGCAGACTTAATTAACATTTCTTTCTTCTTATCCATTCCTTTCTCAGACTCCTGACGGGGCATTTAATGTGCATGAAAGGGTAAAATTGAAGCTATGCATATAGAAGAAAGTGCAGTACTTTCAGTAATCTGTCTTTCTTATGGAACCACAAATGGAAATAAATGGAGTGTAAGTCACAAAACTAAGGAAAGTTGCTTCAACAGTGTTGCCATGATGGATCATTTTCTAAAGACAAATTCATCACTCTTACCCTCAGATTACCAGTTTTAGGAACACTTTATTTCTCAGTTGTTGTTTAGTTTGCTTGTACAAAGATCTCATCTCTCATGATGTTTCAGATTTTGCAGTTGCTGATGATGAACGTTTTCACCAACTCTGCAAGGTACAGAAGAGAACAAAGCTCCTAACAGACTTGATTTTGCATGCTGTGACCCAACCATTGTAATTTTGTCATTGGCAAATGTGAAAATGGATATCCACATGATGTATTTTTTTTCATTGTAATTCATATGCAAGAAACCATCAAGCAAGCCTGAAAATGGGGAATTAGCCTGGATTTCAAATGAACAGAATTCTAAATGAACCAATAAGTTTAGGTTTGGGACAAAATTCTCTCATTATACAATTAGAATTTAAGCCAGAAAGATGTAATTCTGGAATGGGGAATGGTTATGAGACATGCGAGTAGTGAAAAATAGTGGATGATCTTGATGGTTCAGAATGAGGTGGCCAGGAGGAAGTATACTTCTGTGTAATAAATCATCAGTTTCATTTAGTCTTTTCATTGTACAATTTGTTCTTTTTATTTTTTCATGGAAGAATTGTGCCCATATTTGGATGAATGCCTTGCTAGCATGGAAAGAAGCATTAGTAATGCAAAATAGATATGAGTTAGGACAGAAGGTAAGACATCATATTAGTAGATAAACAAGTAATGATGGGGTAGGCGGAAAAACCAGAACAGATTAGTGTTTATCCAACACAGTTTCAGGGAGCAGACTTAGTTTTGTCTGGCTTTTTTTCCCTTTGCTTTTTCTTTAAGCATTTGCTGATCATGTCAGGACCCAGTTGTGGAAATAGGTTTATGATTATGTGATCCCAATCGTATAATTACGGGTTTCAGTCCCTGGTTTTCATTCTTGATGTTTTGTCAAGTTTCATGTTTCTAAAATCAGGTTAATAACCTTCATGGAGGTGTTTTAGTACTGACCAAGTGTTTGTAGAGTGATCTTGTCACCCTTAGCAATATATTTCCAGCAATATGTATCTTTTATTCAGCACCTAGGCAGCTACTGATTTCTTTTTTCCCATTTACATTGTAAGTACAAAAAGCCTCTTAGGTAGATTGTCCAGATTTAGTCTGAAGGCCCTTTTAGGGTTCTCTGCATTATAGCACTGCTTTTTACAGGTTTCTGTTTCCTAGACAGTTGGGATTACATAAATGGTGATCTTCATCTGTGTATTACATCCCATTTACACTGTGGGAGAAACTGCAAAGTGCTTTGATTTACTGATTAGCAATTATCTCTGTTCTTGTCCTTAGCGCTGTTTTCATTCTTTTCAATGATGAAGTATCCAAGATGTGTTTAATTGATTTGGTCTACAGTCTGCACAAAGAAGTTGAAAATGTCAGCCCTTTCTGAGGGTAGTCTTATTGCAGAAACAATTTTTCTTTATAAAAGTATGTCTTAGTAGAAATTAAAATGCTTGAGCAAGAAATTAATGCAATTTCAAATCAAACTGCAGAACACAGGGTTTACATTTAATCTATAAAGAATCAAATGTCACATTCACAAATTGGAAGGATTCCCTGAGGGATCAGTTGGTTAATGTTAATATTGTACTTCACAGCAGCCTGAGCTGGGGTATGGCAAATATTTTGCAAACTATTGAAAGTAAAATACGTGCCAGTTACTCAGCTGGAATATGACTTTTCTTTCATTTTTGCAATTCTTTGCTATAGGGCCACCTCAGAGTTCTAAGCTTTTCATTTCTGTAAAAAGTAATTGTATCTATTCAGGGTTATGTGCAAGGATGGCTCATATTTATTTAAAAAATTATATTCAGTAAGGACATACAGTTGAGCTACAAAGCAGAATTTAGAATTGAAGTATGTCTGTTAGAATGGATTGTGGGATGCTTTTGCAAGGACTTTCTAGCTCTGACTCCAAAAAACCAAGGCAGGATTTAGAAGAATCTTGTCTTGGATAAGAAAATGTGGCTGTCTTAACTGCATATAAGTAAACATTGTAGAGTTTTTACCTGCCTGTTAGCAAGAAAAGAAGATAAAGCAAAGAAAGGAAAAAATAATAATAAAAAAAAGCTAAAATGAGATCCAGAGCTGATTCCTATTATGCTTCCTAATGATGCTCATTACAATCCTAACTACATTTTAATGCTGAAATCTAATGCCTCCATTCATCATTGGAATGAAATACAAATGCTGACAATTGACAAACTTAATAAAAAAGTTCATAGGACTCAGAACTGTCTGTGCAAATTTATCAGAAAAGACAAAGGAAGCTATGGTGGCTGCAGCTCAGGAATACCTGTCTGGGTAAAAAATGAAAATAAAACCAAAATCTCAACACAGGAACAAAACAAAGAAATCAAAGTAAGAGCCAGCCAATGAACATTGGTATTTGCAGACTATTTAGGGATAGGTTTTTTGCTTGCATTTTTTGCTCATGAAGCCCTCCTTTGCAAGTAGATACTAAATATAAAGAAAGTAGAGACAGGAGGAGAGCAAAACATTTCTGAGCGATTTTGATAAATTAATTTGAGATGATAAATGTTACCGGCAGTTACATAAATTATAATCTTTCACGTTTATATCTGTCCCATTCAAAAGCATCCGAAAATTAACATGCCTACCCAGTTAGCTTCACAAAATTATCAGTTGTCAGTGTACACCTACATCTTATGATACATAGTACATCTATAAAATTAATGCTGTAAACTGATCTTTAAGGGAGCAAAGATTGAAATTAATTTCTCTTTTTATGTTTCTTGGTTCTAAGGTTTGAAATGCAAACATCCCAAGTATGTTATTTTATTTTTATCATGCTTTTCTACTTTTTCTTTCACATAATAAAATCTCAGTAAATGTGAAGATATGTAATGATACTGAATGGTAAATTATATGATGCATGGGGAATTTTATCCTGATGGTGACAAGGCTGAACTCTGTTATACCTGAAGTCTAATTGTCAGTGGTCGTATATAATCCCACCCTACAGAAGAAACTATCAGGATAAGGTTTGTAAAACTGCTATTACACTGGATGCAAATATATTCTGTCCTTGTAAAGGAAAATGCTAATACATATCTTCCATTAGATGCCTTAGTTGGCAGATTTCATACCATGAGAATGTCTGAGTATCACTGGTAGTAATACTGGTTTTCTGACTCTTAACATGCAGCCATGCTGAGCTAATCCTCCTCTATGGTGGTGAGAGGGAGGAACCAGAGAGTTTCTAGAAAATTGTACAAAGTCTCTGTTCTGCAATTTTGAACAGCTCTGTTGGTTCTTCTCTTTGATAGCCATGTTCTAGATTATTACACTTATTGTATCAGAAACATACATTCCTTTCCTACTATTCTCTGTTTCAGCATTTTTTCCATTTTATCTTTTTGCTGTTCTTTTGCTCTGCTTTTTCTCTCCACTTCTCTTTTCGCTTCTTTGCATTCTCCACCTGCCTGTATCTGTTGTGCACTTTGGCATCTTTTAAATAAAATTCTTGTGTCCAAATTGCCATGACCTCAAGATGCAAAAATATCCTCAAACCTTTCACAGTTCCTTCAGTAGGACACTACCCTGAGGGACTGATGGTGAGGACAATGGGGGTTACATAGCACCGTACAGGCAGAGGCAGCTTTTAGAAATACATAAACACAGTGCATATAAACACACATATGATTGATTCTATATAATTCTTAGAAGAATTTCTGAAGACAGACAAATTATGCTCATAAAAACATTTAGATTTTGTCTTCTGTTAAAATTATTTGATCCAGAAGTGAAATTTAAAGCTCACTTCTCTGCTTAATATTTGACACTTTATTTTGCAATGCTCTCTTTGTTCCAAAATAGTTTTTTTCCCCATTTGATGCTACTTGGTACTTCAGTTTGTAGTCTGTCAGCAGAAATAGTCACCATTATTTTTAATCAAATCTTATTGTTTAGTAATTCTAGGTCTGTCTTCACTCAAAAAAAACCCAAACCCAAACCCAAAACCAAACACAAAACAAACCAAACAAAAACATATGAGTTAATGTAATAAGTGAAGACTAATTAAGGTTAAGAAAGTACCTAAGAAATACATTTCCTTTTTACGTTTTCATTTCTGTATTTCCTTGTCAGTCTGATATGTAATTGTGGGCCATCATAAAGAAATTTGGAAAGTTGGACAGAAATATTGCTATAATAGAGATTAGAAACTTTTACCCAAATTACACAATTATGTACCATTTTGGGCTCCAAAAAGGGAAGTCCTGAATGAGAAAATAGAAAATAATAATTCTAAATGGAATCAATTCTCCTACCTAGCTTTCTTCACACATGGCACATGCAAAGAACTGTGCCTTTTTTTTTTCTTCTTGAAATCTGTTGTGTTTATCTCCTTCAAAAGTAACTGCTGAAAAATTCTACCTATAACTACCTATGAGCATAGATATGTGCTCAGATCTGCCTAATTTATTTACTTTCTTCTCTTTAATTACTTGCAAAATCTGGGTTGAAAGTGCTGTCATAATCCATTTTTCTAGACACATTTAATCAAGTGATGTATTTGGACTTCAAATAAATGTACTGAATGTGATTGCATGATCTTTCCCTATAGCAGTATTCTGCAAACTGGTGAAAATTTTTCCGTGTGAGTAGAAAGCAACTATAACTTTTGAGGCTTTGTTAATAGCAACTGTTGATGACAGCTATAGTTTTAGAACTATACTTGCATTAGTAAGAGGAAATCTGAAAGTACACTCTGTTCACCACTATTTCTCTTGTAAATAGTTTCATATAAGAAATAACAAGAATATTCTTGTTTGGTTACATAAATCTAACTAGAGGCTTATGATGCTCAAATAAATGGAAATGGGTGAAATTTATCCTTTTTGTTGGTTATCCAAATAGTCAGAAACTGGCTCGGTTTACTTCCCAGTCAGACACAGGAATGCACATGAATGTGTACATACACATGCATGTACCTGTATGGAAGACTGTTTAAGTGAAGCAGCACTAAGGAAATGTAGAGGAACATGATTCTAACAGAAGAACTGTTTCTAGGTCTTGTGTAGTAAGAAAGAAAATTTGCACAGCAAACAAGACTTTTAACCTGCCCCTGATTTCATGTCAGTAAATGTCAAGATCTTTAAAAATGAACTCCTAATAATAAAACAACTTTCAAATTCATCTCGAACCCTTCTGTGTGCTCTTAGTTGTGAGTCAGTCAGAGTGATTGATACTCAAGTTATATCCTGAAATGTAAATGATTCAGGTAATCCCATTAGGAAAGATATGAAACTGTAAATTTCTTATGAAGTAAAAATTACAGTGCAGTCTGTCTTGAGAGCCATTTCACAGCTTCACCAAGGGGAAAAAAAAAAAAGATAGGCAAGAATATACAGCATGTGGTCTGCAGGCCTGTACTTGCTCAAGTGATACCAGTCACAGCTGATGGAAAGCCTGTGTTTCACATTTGCTATAGATTCTATATTATCTACTTGTCCAAATTGCTTCTATGTCTGAAGAATTTAGAGAGTTTTCTTCTGTACCCTGCATTGGATTTGGTGAGAATGCATTCAGTCTGAGTCTTGACCAGAAGGCTTTTCATCAGCTCAATGACTAATTTATTTTTTTTTAATTTTAATTTTTTATTTTTATTTTTTTTTTTCTTTTAAGGCTGCTTTAGGCCAGGATTCCTGATCCCCTTATGGCTGTTGTTTACCAGTGGTTACTGTGCTCCACAGAAGTACAACTGAAGATACTATTTTACATCTAGCTTTTATGCTTTCACATGTCTTCGGTGGGAGCCAAGATTTTATTCTCTTCATAAAGGTTATCTTCTTAAGACATGATTGCAGAAATCCATTGTGGTGTTCTGTGATCCCAGACCAGATTTTGTAACTATGTAACTTTAAATAAACACATATGCCAATTAGAAGGCAGTCCTTTCAGTGGGAGAGATGCAAACCAACAAAAGTCAGTAATATTCTTCATCTGACACAAAGTGAAAGGGGGGAGGAGGGAGAAAACCCAAGTACTGGGGGGGGGAGAAAAAGGGTTAAGAAGAACTAAATCTCATTTATCAGTAAATTGCAGCAATTGATTATTGGATGGTGTTTCCGTCTGCTTGGCAAACAGAGAAGGATACCCACAATGAATCCCTTTGTTCCGTATTTGCTAAATGGTGCTCAGGCTTGATGGGATTTTAAATTGCTTCACACAGAAGAACCAGCAGCTTGGCCTCCATGGCCTTCCTTTGCACTCTGCCAAAGAAAAGCATTAATATATTTAGGGGAGGGATGAGGTCTAATTGAGACAGGCCATATCATAATGCTCTTTAGAAGAGAGAAGGGACACTTTGCAGTGGAGTGTCAAAGACACACCCATGCGTGAAAGTAACAGTTTTGATTTTCATCGATTTCCCAGGCAAGCTTTCAGGTTTTCTTTCTAAGAGCAGAATACACAACATGAAGGAGGAGACCCTGCTAGGGAGAACACTGAATCTACTATAAGGAATTAGCTAGTTGGTTACTACGAGCTTTTTCATTTAGTCCCTGGACAGATTGTGATTGTGGTGTTCCCTTTCAATTTGTTAGCAAGTTTATATTGTGGTGGGAGAGATTGTTTAGGTTTAGGATTGTTTATATATTTTGCGCAATTCCTGTCAACTTTTTAGAGTAATCTGTAATGTGAGACCTGATACCATGTTCAAGATCTACTCTGTGACAGAACTGTCTCTGAATTTACTGCAGATTTGTAATTCATTCTCACTGCATTAATTTGGTTTTGTTGCTATGGCCTTGCTCTTTCTTAAAATGTAAAGCTTGCTGAGATATAAACTCTTCATAAATGCTAGTCAGCTGAACTTTGAGGATGTGGTACTTAAAGAAGAAGGGGTTTAGCCATATAACTGTGTTTGTCTTATCTATATATTTACAAAGGCAAGTGCAAGCTTTTCTATTCATTGGATGTCTACCAATCCAATAAAGATAGATCAGAGTTTCCTCATGCTTTTTCTCAAACCTGCTTTTAAGCACTTATGTATGGTTCTTGAGTCCAATCTGCCATTATCCTATGCAAACACATTTTACATTCTCACAAGCCAGCATGTTAAGCACACCTTTTGAACAAGTTGTGCTTCTTCTCTTCACAAAACCTACTGGATGTAATTTTCAGAACCTCAGTTATCAGACAGTTAATAATCATCATATAATCTCTGTTTTAAAAGCTGTGCCCTAGGTATTAAATTTGTCCTTTACTAACACTTTTTTCTTCTTACCCAGGTTTCCTTTCTCTTTGTGGTATTCATCTAATACAAGTATGGAAAACAGTTGTATTTTTTCTATCTTCTAAGAAGGCTGAACAAATAAAGCTCACACTTTATTGTTTTCATGTCTTGTATCAGCAGTAAGTCAGTTCTGTCTAGGAGGCTGAACTGACGCAAATTTCAGCAGGAGTTTCATCCACCTATAGAGCATGAAGTCAAGCCTAATTATGTCCTAAAGCTTGCAATAGCAGAGCACCATTAATAAATTAACAGTTACTTTAGGAGGTGTTCAAAGCACAGTTTACGCTGCAATTCCTCTGCCTGATATATTTCTTGATGCATAGATTAAAAACAAACTAAACAACCACCCTTCTTCCCTCCCCTAGATGTAAATTTCAAATGCAAGGTATTGAGTTAATATCTTTTATAAACTAATAAATGCCAGTAAAATTTTTTAGGGAGAGAAACTTAAGAAAACTAAGCATTCAGAAAAGCCTAACAGTTGCAAAGATTCCATATTGAGTTGGTTCACGAAGGTTGTTCTTGTTCATCAGAGCTAATGATATAATGCCAGTGGTCAACAGCAGTTTGCTTAGGGATTGCACTTTGGAGACCTATTTTCCTCTTGGTTTTGTACTTCCAAATTTCGATTAAGCAGAGCAAATTGACAAAAATAATCTCTGGTGTTTTATCAGTTGCATTGGTGAATGTGTGCTCATGGTTTGCTATTAAGTTGTGTGATGCTTAGTTGGCTTAATTTTTCTACCAATGCCAACAGCATTTCTTCAAAATTTTGTAGAAAGATCTATTTTTGATAATGATGACAGGCTCATATTTTTTGGGGTGGTATTTTATGATCTAGTAGCTGATGTGGTTCATAAGGCACATCTTGGTAGGCTGCTAAGTTGGTGTTTAATTAAAAAGTTCTGAATTTATTTCCCATATTAGATACTAATGATCAAAAATTGGGCTAAGTTCTTGTTCCAGATGTTCAAAATTTAGTAGTGAACTTGCTCTGCTGAGTTCCATACTTCACTATTTTTCTTTTTAGAAAACAAAATTTGTTAGATGAATTGAGACGTCTGTCTTAGTAATAAAAAGAGCAGCTCAGCCTTCACATACTGATGTATCTCATTTATTCCTCAAGAATATTCTTCCACAAATGGGCAGTGCAAATAGCACTTAACATATCTTTAAATACAGAAAGTGAAATATCTGACATTCATTAACATTCCTCTACATTATCTCGCATTTTGTAAATAAAGGTTGTTTTGTGGTTTTACTACTTCTGAGTATATTAAACCTTGAACAAATGCTGCTGTAAGTCAGCTTTAATAAACTACATTAATAAAAAGGACTGACGTTGTTAAAAGTATGTCATCTTACAGACAAATTTGAAATCGATACAAAGTTCTATCATTTTATCTTTTAAGTATAGCCTGTACACTACCAAGTACAAAAATTATCCTTGTTCTTTGTTAGAAAAATTAGCGTTATATTAGTTGTGACCATAAAAGAGCAGCTTCTAAGGTCGGTACATTGAAATACTTGAAAACTCTTTTTGGCTGGTTACAGTCAGTCACTAGAGAAACACAGGAAATGTCCAGGACAAAGACTGTGGTCTAATATAGAGATATGTACTGTGTTTTCTTTCATTGCTTTACCTAACTGCGGAAGATAACTGAGGTTCTTGCCCGAACTTAGGAATTAAGATTTAGAAATTTAAGAATTAAAATTTAAAGAAACAAACATGACTATTGAAATTGATTTTTTAAAGACTGGCTTTCTTACCCCTCTCTTACAGTAATTCATAATCATCTCTATAGACTGCACCTTTTTCTGTCTCGTCGTCATATTATCTATTGACATACCATAAAGACCACTCTATTTATTTTTCACAATTTATCAGTGTTCAGATCAGTCTGTTTAAATAGATTGGTCTTTGTGTTTAACTGCAGAAAAATAACTCAGCATATAAAAATTGTTAAAGATCTATCCTTACAAAGCATCTTGTAGGCTACAGGTTAGCTGTGCTATGGAAAGCATTTCTCAAATTGTGGATTGTGTTGGATACTGACTTAAAAAAGCCTATTCTGTAGGTCAGTTGCTGAAGCAGATCCATTTGGTCTGTGAGTTAATTGACTAATGTTCAATCAATTTTTAATTATTCTATGATTATCAATTGATACTTGATTACATTAAGGTTCTTACATTGCAGCTTTACTTGTGAGTAGACTCTTGCATTTCTATAGAGTCCTTTAGATTTCCATGTGAAATGTTCATGCACATCCTGATTTTGCTGTGTGGCAAAGGTTCCAGAGCAGGAGCTAGAATAGCTAGATAAGAAATAAAAGTTAAAAAAATATTTCTGAGTTAGCTTACTCTTCTTTTCCTGAGACTCTTCATTGATTCTCTGCTACAGACTTTATTTATTTGTTTTCAGAGTTGCTGTCTGTTTCCTTCTTGTGAGGACTGTGAGTAGAGTAAAAGAGTAGTAAACAAACATTTGCATTCTTTCTTAAAACTGAAGCAAATCAATACTACTGTGCTACAAGCTTTTGTTTCTTTGATTATATTCATAATTGCTATAACCTTGATGAAGAAATTATTCTCTTCAAATAAACAAAGTGCATCTTTATATGAATAAGTACATATAGTTATCTAATACCATCTTTTCCTGGGTTTAGTGGATATCCATAGTACACTTTTCTAAGTCTTTTGCTTTCAAATCCCTGCCATTGAAAAGCAGAGTGTGTACTTACCTTGCATAATGCAGTTTTACTCCTTTACCTCTCTTCTTTTTCTCCCCCAATTCCTGTCCCCCTTCACCTACCTCCTCCCCCAAGTCCACAGATTATACATTTCTCGCCATATAGACAGTAAATGGGGGGAAACCCATGCTTAATACTTAGCTACCTCAATTTGTCCCAGTGCTCGTAATATTTACGTATGTGACTTTTCTGGATGCTAGATGGGTTTATACATGATAATATTTTAAATAGAATCTCCATGTTTTGAACTTTAAAAAATCCATTTAATATTTTGAAGTTCAATTTTTAAGTCAACTATTTGTAAAGCAGTTCAATTTTGAAATAGGTTCAACTTTCAAACCTCTGCACATTGGTTCCACTTCAGTGTGCCACAGAGATCTAATCCTCACAAAAATGCTATTTGATCCCAGGAAGAAAGAAAGATAATGGATTGACCCTCTACATGCAACCATAAAACAGAATTCTGGGTTGCTGCCATTCAAATGAATAGAAACCGGCAGCAATTCTAACACCTTTCCAGTTTCAATTTCATTGCATCTGCAGGCGTCATGCTGGAATGGTAAACATTTTAATGGTCAGATTCTGTCCACTTATACCATTACTATTTCCCTATTATCTCCTATTTTTTTGTGTGAAACAAAAAAGAAAAGGTGACAGATTGCTGCAAATGAAATGGAGATGCCATTTGCATTTATTTCAGTTGAAGCAAATCCCCTTCTTTCCCATTTCTTTGTTGTCCTTCAGAGAGATCTCTTACAGCTTCTGAAAATCCATGAACGAGGCACTACATTTGGATAATGCAGCTGAAACCCCATGCATCAGTGTATCGTCAATGTGATAATGCTAAACCTCTTATATAAGGAGTCCATCATTTCTTTTTAAATCTAATTGATTCAGATTAATAGAAAGATTTTGGCTACAAATGCTCTGAAAAGCTTTTTTATTTTTTTCTTTTTAAATAAGGATGACTCTCTAAAGAAGCCAGAGCACTGAAAACCTATATAAAAGCTTATCAGCTTATATACTTGTACCTTTTTATTTTAAATAAAAAGCTTAACTGAGACACTTTCGTGGATTGTCCTCACGCAAAGGTGAACTTACGTATTTCCATTTCTTTGGCTAAGACAAACTGTGGGAGTCAAATCGTCTTTAAACTTAAGCACACAATGTGCATTCTTAGCATACTCCTTCTCAATGGTGAATTGTTTTACAAACATTTCCCTTAGTGGTCTTTCTGTCTCCTGTACTGGGTCTTCTCTGGTTTTGCTCCTGATTGCCCCTGAGGTTTGGGGAAGTAAGCAGTTGCTTTAAAGCCAGAGTTATCTGTTAAGAAAACAAGAGTGTTTGGAATGAATTGTCATGCCTGAGAATTTCATGTCCAGAGAGACCTTCTTAGCTGCTATGGAAGAGACCCCCAGCCATGGCTGGCGCTCAGGCCTACAGGTGAAGTAGAGATGACAGCTGCAGTTGGTGCATTATAGTGTTGGCAGCATAATCTCAACAGCCAGTTAATTAAACTGAGGAATTAGTTTTTGCATTTGGAGTCACTACTTTTAGGCTCAGATGGTTATTGGGGGCAGAAGTGTTTTTCAGCTTAATACTGTTCATTACCTCAAAAGGTACCACCTGAAATGACTTGTTGGCGGAGGATATGGAGTGAGCCTGTGTGTGTTGAGCAAATTGGGAATGTGTAGAGTGTAGTAATAGTGCTATAACCACAGCTATAGGCCTGCTTTGCAGCACTGATTCACTTGGGGGTGGTCGGGGGAGAATGCTGCTAATTGCGACTCATAAAGAGTAACTGAGGATGAATTCTGCCATGCTCATTTTCTTCTTGTGGTGTTGGGGAGATAGTTAGACTTAATAACAATTTCAGCTGTACCACACGTACATGAGAACACATGCACACAAAATATTAATCAGAAACAAATTCTGTAGAACCATAAGATTAAGTTCTAGTAAGAAAAAAAAAAGCAATCCCAGAAGGTGACATGTGAATTGCCACAGACCAGTAGCTCATACATTTTCATATTAATGTGTTTTGACAAATACACATTTTCTGACCAAAAAAAAACCCCAAAAAGTTCAAAAATATCCAGGCAGCTTTGAGACAGTAGTGTATGTCCCTCTCTGAGCACATCTTTATTCCTACATCTCTGATCTAGAAAGGGCTAACTCCACCACTGTGGACCTGAGAGGTCGAGACAGCTTTCTCTGATCTCACAGAGAGACTGACAATCCTGTAGAGCAAAGATTTAGTCATGAAAAGAGATGAGTTACAAAGAGGCATCTGTGCAATTTTTCACAATATATTCTAGATGATAGGTTTATCACAGAATTTAGTTTTAGGTGGTGCTGTAAGGAGCGGGGGGCTGGGCTTGATCCTCCTGGGTCCCTTCCAACTTGAAATATACTATGATTCTATGACTGTTACTATTCCCTGCTCAAGACTCCTGCTCTGTGTTGAATATTCCCTGACTTCCTCTCATGTCCGTGTCCAAAATCCTGTGCATGGGACCTCAACCGTGTGGGCACCACAGGAAGAAGGGACAGTACATACCCTGGGCCTCTCCCTAAATAGAAACAGTGTGCTGGGTGGGATGTAGCCCTAACAGCTGGAGAAGGCTATGCATGCATCTATTCCAGTATGAATTTGGACAGTGTATGTAATACTCAGGATTAAATATGTCCCTTGATATATAAATACATGTTGTAGCTATGTGTTTATAATTACAAGTACAGCTTATATTTAGCACATGAAACTGAGAAGATGACACATTTTGTGATACCCTAGAGACATAAATTTCCTACCTTGACATAATTCCTGAATGTGTGACACAAATAAAGGCACAGATCCAAGTAAAGTTTTTTTAGAAACCAAATTCCAACCCAGTGAAAAGCACTCTGCGTTTCCTTGTGCTATATATATTAATATTTCTGGGAAAGAGAAGCTTAAAAAAAAAATCACATAACATCCGAAGAAGCAGCATTCATTGTCTCACAGGCATGGAAAAGTCCCAACTCACAGCAAATTTCATACCATTTGAAAACTACCCATTGCTTCATGCCAGACTGTTCCATCTGACTATTCTCCAAGGCTGTTATAATTCTGGTATGAATTGGGATTTAAATGTTGTGGCTGGCTCATATGAAATTAAATACAAACACAGATCCAAGTACTCCCAGCTTTGCCAAAGTATCCAGGTTTGGTTTGAATTGGCTAGTTTGATCTTTATTCTTAAGTCAACCATTTTTCTTAATCAAAACTGTCTTTTTCACTTATGATAATAACATGAAAAAGAAGAATTTTACATTAAAAAGGAAGAAAATCAGAAAAGAAGAATTTTCCCCACATGGTCCATAAAATGTACTATGAGCCTGTTTGCCGCTTTCGGATTACATGACCAATTTTACGCAATTAGAGCCACACTTCTAATCAATTGACTTGCAGAGGGAGAACCATTTTAATGTCACTATGCACTCACTTGTGTATTAAGTTTGGTTGCTAAAAGCAGGTCTTTAGTAATGTAAGATTGTATATGGATTGAAATTAATATTCACAAAGTAAAATATGTAGGGTTATCCTATTTCAGCCTTTATAGAAAGAGCATGCAAAAGAGCATACTGCAGGGAGATTGTGTAGAAAAAAGCCTGAATGACTTAAGTTGTTTCTTCAGAGAAGTTCATGTGTATGCGTACGTGGAGGGGTTGCTCCTTGTTCTCTAGTGATTGCAGAGGATTTGCTATCTCCACAGACTGCATATTCAGGTTCAGGTGAAATGTCAAGTCACAGTAAATCTTTACCATATTTCTCTAATGTTTATGGATATTTTTCTGTATTCCTTTTCCTACTGCTTCCCAAATTGCTTCTGCCCTTTCCACAGTGAGAAATAGTCACTATCCGTATTAGAGAAGTTGACTGACTATGGAGGAAGCCTCAAGCTGGCTCATAGCTAAACATTCTTATGCTGAAGGTTTATAAACAATTTTCATACTATCAGGTGTCTCCCCCATATTGTATAGATATTGTGCTGATTACAAGATAGAAAATGAAGAGTGTAGTTACAGTGGAAATTACTGTCATGGGCTGTGTTGCAAGTACTGATGCCAGAAAAGGAGCAGAGAAATTCAGAGTTTTTAAGTCCATCAGAGGTTGTAAAATGTAACTGTTTGAATGCAACGTCTGGTTCTGGAAATCGTTGGTGTCTCTGCAGTCATAGAGTTTTATGGTACTGCTATATGCACCCTATTTACCTATAACTTTAAACTGCCAGGGGTAAGATAGTACACTAGTCTGACTTTGAGTCTGATGTGTAAAACTTTTGTCTGCCCCTGCTGGACTCTGTCCCTTCCTCCTTTATTCCCCTTTAACTCTGGGAAATCTCTCTCCTTAGCAAAAACTGTGAACCTGACTCTGTAGTGCCAGCCCCGACCTGCCAGCTTATTTCAATATGGTCATCAATATTCTTTTAATTTATGAATCCATCCTTTCGTGTTGCTGTTTTTCACACCCTCCTGGTATCTCTTAAGTGTTCCTTCAATATGTTCTTCAAAATATTCTCTTGATTCCTACTCACATTTTCTAAGGATAGTTTGTAACAGATCACTTCTTAGATACTTTGCTGCTTCAACCCTTTGTAAATCTACAAGCATAACCTTGGCTTTTAGGCGATGCACCTTTTAACTTTTATCATGGAGGAGCTCCTTGGAAATGTGTACGAAGCTTCCCTGTTGTCTTTCTGTGCCTGTTCTTACAACAAGAAGTAGGAGCTGAAATCCTCTGTTTGCAGCCTCTTGTTCTAATAGTGTTTTATTAATCCCTTGCACTTCGTCTGCATCCACCTTTTGTCTTTTATTTTACTTAAATTGCAGAACCTTTACTCTTCAAGTCACTTTCGTATTTCCTACTTTTGCAAAGCGTAAGTGTAAGGGATGTCTCAGGTCTCCAGTACATTGTAGTGATAACAGTAATTAAACAGCAGCAGCACCGAAATGGCTAATGTAGAAAAAGTTTTGTATGACAAATACAGAATGGGAAGGTCAGAACTTGCTGTTTTGTTTTTATAATGCTGCTGACAGAGAAGCTCAATATCCACTGTGGTTTTCATTTTGATTTCACAAGATGTGAGGGGTGCAACTTTTTTGTTTCATTATATGTCACTTTAGAGGCTGCAGCTGGAATGAAGATGAAGGAGGTTATGGGAGGAGTGGAGGCAGCTGTGTCCACACAGACAGACTTAAGAAGTAGTGCAGAGTATTTTTTACTAAGGATCTAGAGACAGTTGTGTGAACACTGTTGCTATCCGTAAAGTTAAAGCTGCAACCCATTAAGAGTTGTGTCAGATAGAATCAGCAGGGATTGTTTTTTAAACCCTTCTAATTTCTTATTCAGGAGATCTGAATTTTTCCTTTTCAGAAGTTTCTTGTTCTTTCATATTAATTTGTAATTTAAACTATCAGCAAAAATGTAACAGATGTTACTTTTCTCATATACACATACTGCGTACGCAGCCTTCTCCAAGGAGTAAGGACTGCAGGGGTTGTGTACAACTTCTCTATTTGTTGCATAATTTAGGAAATCCTGGTAATGTAAAACCTAAGCACTTTTATGAACTACCCTTCCTAGAGAGAAGCGCTTTCGGTGTTTCAGTAATAGGCAGAAAGTAAGTTTATAAAGTACCTGAAGATACAATCATAATTTAAGAGCAAATCGCAATAGAGGTCCTGAATAAAGCATTCTGTGTTCTCCAGTAAGTGCCATTTTCCTTACCACCTTGTTTGTACTTAGAGCTCCTTTATGTGCACATTGATAAGACTCACAGTTGAAAGCAGGCAGCAAGACAAGCATGACCAATAACACTTTGCAACTTTACCAATACTTCAATAAAGTTGGAAGATCAATTCAATTTCTAGCTTTTCTTGGAGAAGTGTTGCCAAACAAGATACAGAATGATGAATGCTGATCTCTTAAAACCGCTAAAGTATAAAGCGTTACAAAAGGGTTTTTTAGTACAACTGTGTGATAAAGCAGACTTCTCTTGAATCATGGTGATGTGGCTGTCCTAATGCTTATCTAAAACAGTGAAAAATTAAGTCATTAGTAAAAATAAAATGCAAATACTACTGAATGCTGGAACATTTTTCTTCCCATATTTCAGGTTGGATTTTCAGCTCCCTCTGTGACATTTACAAGCATCATGATGAAAATAAGCAGCGTAAACTTGGTTTCTCCCTGTACCCCGGTAAAAATGAATTGGTGAACCAAGAGATCTGAAATGCCACCTGCTTTTAAACTAAGGCTACCTTACAGGATGAAAGAATAGGATGACTATCACCTATAAAGTGTAAAAAGAGCATTGCAGTTACAATCCATAGGCCCCTTGCCGTCTTCGAACACATGAAGATGAAACAAGGAAACAAAAAGGGAGAACACTTCCTGCCCCATTGCCAGCCTAAGACTGATATGATAATATCTCAAAAATGTTGAAGTCAAGCTAATAAGATGCAGCACACTAATTCTACATGACAAACCTGTATTCAGATTGTACTTGTCCTTTGTATTGGTTATTTCAGGATTGCTCTAGGGATGCATGTTCTGTTATGGATTTATAGGCAGTAAACTAGAGAAGTCTCCTTGTAGAATAGGGAAAGAGCTGTGGAGTCTTTCTATGGAGTTTTCCTCTGCTTCACTTCTCTGAAGTAGGTTCACCCCTCAAATAAGTGATGTTGCTGCTGACTGTCCTCTCTGAGCTGGTGCTACAAACAGGACAGAAAGAGGAGGAGTCTGATCAGCTGCTGGTTGTCTTTGTCTACCTACAATTGGTAAATATAATCTGTTCTTAAGAAGATTTTTAGATATATTTTTTTCTGGTTTGCTTAATGTAGTCTTATCTCAGAGTTGTGTCCCCCATCTATTTTCCCTCCCCTTCAATGGACTGGAACATATCTTTCTGCCCTTGGGTGATACTATGAGACCTGTCTGTTAAAGTCTGTTGAAGTTCAGAGGGCTCAGTCCTGAATGAAGATACTCTTTAATTTGGTTTGCTAGACTATCCTTCACACTAATGTGGGTGAATGGAGGAATAAGAATTTGTTTATTTATGCATATTGAGACACTGAATTTGACATCAAATACTATTTGACTACATGGAAACAAGAAGCCTCTTCACTATCCATGTGTGTCTGAAATATCATTAAGGCAATATTATTTATCCTGTTAATAGTAATTACTAGCTTAGTCCAGGTTTAAATATTTGTTTAATCCTACTGCATCCAACATAGAGTAAGCTGTTTTCCTCTCCAAATGTAAAAATAAAGAAATTAGCCTAAATATAGGGAAAGATCAGAAAAGGAACTAAAGTTTCTTTGTAAAATCTTTGTTAGTGAAGTCTCTGAAACATAAATGTTTGCAAGACCGAAATGTTGCGGTACCTGATAATTAGATAGTATTAGTTGAAAAGTTACTTGTTAAATGACATTTAAAAGCCACTTCAATATAAATATAATTTAAGTAGAAAGATTTCACTAGCTGAAAATGTTGCATGCAAATACTTTTTTTTCTTTAAAAAAGAAAAATAGTATTCTCACTATTATTAATTATTTTTGGATTTTTGTGAGATCTGGAGCCTTATTTCCACAACCAGACTTGTCTAAAATACGCATACACTTTATCAGAGTAAGAAAGTGTTTTGCAGCTTAGATGATCCATCAAATGGATGATACAAAGCTGGAATGGTACAAGTTTGTCATCCAAATGTCAAATTTTGATAAAAGTTGTCACATCTGCCTCATTTCCTTCCTGCACCCAAACTCCATTTGATGAGACTGACTTGCAGGCCACACCACTATCTTTTCCTGAATTGCTCTGTCTTGATTAATAATCCTGGTCATCAGATCAGCAGTGAGGTAACTGGAAAATGTTATCAAGAATATATAGAATCTGTAGAGTTTTATCCAATAGTATAATAAGCACAAACACGCTGTTGTAAATAATGAGTGTATGCAGTTCTAGAGTTCCAAACATTGGCTTTTGACTTTTGGCAGCAAAGAAGAAATACTCAAATTTAATGTTAACATAGTATTTGCATGCTCAGTGAATACATTAAGTGAATTGGAAGAAAATTGTTTGCTTTTCCTCATTCCATTTGTTCAGCTGAACATTTTTATAGGCATAGAAGGAAGATGATTTTAATATAGGGATAATGCCAATTATAAACCTTCTTGGTGGAGAATTTTTTCTGTGTTTGGTATGCTGTGTTTTTACAATATTGAACTTGTTGTTTGGGACACAGAGCACAGTTTGCTTAGCACAAAGGTCTTGTTTCTGCTAGCATGCAGAGGAGATTTGTGCAGAGATAAAATACAGTCACTGTGAAATGTCCCATCTCTGTATAATACATCTCCGTTAACAGCAGGGAGTCACAGTAGTTGAAGTAATTAGATAAGGCTTTGTTCTTTTCACCTAAAGGAGAAGCCATGTGGTGGTGAAATATAAAAGGAAATTGCTAGACCATATATATTGTAGCTCTCTGTTTCCACTGGGTTATTTTCTTCTGTAACATGTTTACTGTAGAATTTTGGCATCTATAACAAGGAGCATTTATATTTTGTTTGGTCAAAACTATGGGTACACATTTAAACCTAAGCCTGCGTCGTCGTTGGCAAGTATGTAAACTGCTTCTGAATAGATCTACTGGAAGAAAATATGCAGAACTATGCTGCTTCCCTTAGGCAGGTTCTGCCGGTTTTCAAAGCAAAAGTCAAAATTCACCATTTCCCAGCAGATCAAGAATTTATTTGTACCAAGGTTTTTGTTGTTTTGTTTTTTTTCATCAAATCTGTGTTTATGAATTCATGAAAAGTCCATGTAAATTGACGCAAACATTTAAAAAGTAAGTCAATTATAAGTCAAATAGAATTGCTCACAACTCAAATTGTTATACTAAAAAGACATAGAAATAAGAAAACAAAAATGAGGGGAAGTGGGCGATGTTATCTTTTGTTGCAGATAATGTAGGTGATGTTACAGCTTCAGCAGTGAAGAGCTACCTGATTTAAAGGGAGCTTCATTCACAGATATCCTGTAGGTTCTGACCCAAAGAAGACAGCCTCTGAGTCAAGGAATTACAAAAAAACTTAACAAGGTCTAAAGAGAATACAATAATCAGTACTTGAGATGAGGAAGACAGGCAAGAAATTATTATTTGCCTCACTGTCAAGCAGATAAATTGAAATAACAGCAGCAACAACAGTCAAAATAAAAACTATTATTATTATATACATAGTTGTAAAGTTTTAGGCTCCAGAGAAAAGCAGGAAAGCAAATTGGTGACAGCAAGGAAAGTCAAAGTCATGATGTTTTTCATATGATAAAATCAGCTCTGTGCAGCTGCTTGAAAAATTTGCATCTAATATCAAGAAAAGAACATCTGCTGCTCAGTATGCAGCAGACCACCAAAGCTGCTGTGGAGAAGAGGTGGGAGGAATGGATGGATAGGAACTAGATCATGATAAGCGGAACAAGAAGTGGCATCCCACTGAATGTCATGACCTCTATTATCACTTTCTAAGTCATTTACTCCCACTTGTCAACCCTGGGCTAGCATTCATGATGGTGGAGGTAGCTCCCATAGTCATGGTAACCTGCTAGTAAATTTGCTAACATGGGATAAATTTCATTGAACGAGCACTTTCAAGAACATGTAAAATATGTAATCTTAAAGCAACAGAATCCTTGGTAAGAACTTCTGAACACGTTGCCTATCACCGACTTCTGATGGGTACACGACTAATGTGGAGAAGCAAGAAGGTAAAAAGCTGTGTCAGATACAAGTGTTGAGAAGAATGATGATGCCAGAGCAAACATACAAGGATCTTTTTGTGTCTAATCACACGTAATGGGAGAGATGGGAGTTAGATGTATAAAAAGTGATTGCTTCAGGCACGTTTGTTGCTATCTTAAGGGGCTTTTGTTTTTATTTCTTTTCGGCTCAGTAAATTCTTTGACTTTTAATGGTTCACTACACCAAACAGGAAGAAATTATAGGGTAGAGTTTTCAAACGAAGTTACTATCTGTACAATGCAAAGAAAAACATGTCTGGTTTTCTTTCTGAGTATGTTGGGAATTCAGAAATTCTGTATTAAGAGTACGAAAATTATTATTTAAATTTTGTATGTTTAATTTCATATATACCTCCAGATAGACACAGTTATAAAACTGTTTGTTTTTATTTCCATTATTCTCACACCCTACTAGTATTCCTGTCTTTCTCTAACATTCTATGCCATCCATATTAAAGACAAAGTAGTATTTCTGATAATTTCAGGAACACATTTATAATGCAGTACTGCTCAAAAGATGTTTTAAGATGGTCTGTATTTGGTTTGAGAGGAGCACAATTATCTAATAATTTAATAATGATTTAAAAATCTGTGATACCATCTGTGCAAAAGCCCTGATAGAGGCTCTGATTTAGCATAGTATGGCTTGCCTGTAACATGATTTGGTATCTTTAGTGGGCAGATGTTATTACTAGCTTTACTATCAGAATAATCCTTCTCCTCTGTATTATATGCACAGAGGTCCATTTCTGGGGAAAAAAGTAATCAAGACAGTATTGTAGTTGTAAAAAGGTGGTGTACTTGCTGTATGCAACAGTTAGGATTAATCAGTTATGTAAAAATAAGGTGAACCAAATTTACAGTATAGTTTGGAGAATTTTATAAGGTACAACATTAAGAAATGCCAAACATGGTTATTAGCCATGGAAGGATCTAAGACTTTTGTTTATTTAGTCATAAAACTGAAATATTTAGAAAGAGATTGTTGTGGTTTTTGAGTCCCTTGCACTGAGCTATTTCTTGCAGAAATGATTTCTGATTTTTTAACAATGGACAAAACTGTTCAAAACCTGCTGTCTCTCGTGCAACACACACATGAGCACATGAGTACAGGCTTAGGTGAAGTTAGGGTGCTAGCTACCGTGTAAACACAGATGTAGATCATGCACTGTTTCAGCTTATTCTAGAAATAGCAGCTACGTAACACCATATATTTATACAAATATATTCATCATTCTAGTAAACATCAGTAAAATCTCCAATGTGAAAGTGGCAATTCACTTTGCTTGCAGGGACTGAGGAATAAATGGTAACATGAACAGAAAGGGGGAAATGAGATCCTGAGAATGCTGCCTTGTGCAAGTCTACTACTTGCATATTCACAATTTTTGCTTGGCCAGCTGGGGAACCTGTGTTCAGAAAACTCCTATCAAATATTTGTTTTCCTTGTATTCTCTTAGTCTGTCAGCACACTATAAGAGAACCTGAAAGACAGGTGAATTTCTAAGTCTGCATGGCGTGATCAGTGGTTTGGGGGAGAGGTAAGCAGAGAGGCAAAAAAACAGAAGGGAAAAAATAACTGTGTTAAAACACATTTTCATCTTCCTCTGTGGATTGTACACAGAATGAAGAGGTTAGTGGGGTTTTCTCACCCTTCTGTCCTCCCTTCTGTGGAAAGAAGATAGAAGGTGATTCTTGGTTATCTCTCTGGACCTAGGCA